>JARHVA010004298.1:1125000-1397500 GCA_037957365.1 Torreya grandis
CTCACTAAACCAATTCTTCCAATTCAGTAGGTGTAGGGTTTGAGTGATAACAATTTTTGGCATGCCCAATAGGATTCAATTTGATGATCCTTACATCATTCATTGAAGGATTTTGGTGTGTTCTTTAGTGTATCTTGCCATTCAGGGAATTTTATTCAACACCGTGGTGACTCCAAATATCAAATCTACTGGTTTAAATTTTCCAATCACTTAAATAGTATTAAAGATCTAGATTTAGGCGATATTCTTATTCTTTTCCATTCTTTTGAATTAATCTAATCACCTAGTGAATCTATTGGTATGCACTTATTATTGAAAAGGTAGACTTGATTATTCTTTATTTGAATGCTCTAATATGTCAAGCTATCATGAAAATAATACCTTTTCCCTTCATCCTTGTCAAAATGTATTTTCTATGCCTTAATACCATCCATATCAGATTAAAAATGTGGATGGCTTTATCCCAAATAGCCCTATCATAGTAGGCTATTTTCATTTTCATAATAATGGTCTCCCTCCCACCCTGTTTTAACCTTCTTAGAAACCTAATCATCCTTACAATTAGCTCCAAAATAACATCAATGGTATACAACTTGATTTCCAAAAATAATTGATGGAGATTGAAAGAGAGAAAGCGTATGGTAGGCAACAAGAACTTATTTATCAAACTTATATTTATCAATAGGAAGTGATAGGACAACGTAGATATGAATAAGAGTGATTGGCTAGGTAGATCATAACTAAGGAAGAACATATGGATAAGTTGCTTATGAAGATACAAGAAATTCAATCACAGCTAACCATCTCCACTCTTCCCTTTCCTAGTTTTAGGCAAGATAAATCCTCCGCGCTTTCAAGTAATTCCCTTGATTTCAAGGTTCAAAGTTTTAGAGGCCCTCCTTCTTTGAAAGAGACTACCCTCATCCCTCATCAAAAAACCTAAGTACAATAATGGAAGCCTTATTGGATCATGTTGTTAGAGGTATAATAAATGAAAGGGGGGAGTGAATCAGTGAGCCCAAATAATCAAACTTCAATTCGAAATCTCTTAAACTCTTAATTAGTTACCATAAGCATTAATGAAACATACATATCATTCATAGCAATGAACAAGAGAGACGATGCAAGATCAAACACATAACACATGACATTTGTGGGAAACCCTTTGGAACTTGCAATTATACTACTATCCTATAATAATAAAAACCAATTTAGACTAGCTACAACTGATCAAGGAACTACACTCCCTTATTTAGTAAGACTACAATCCCACAAGGTTCTACCACACTTGTCTAGCTGAGCTATAACAATAACTAGACCTTTAGGAATTTTCACCTTGTAAGGAGGCTATAACTCCCTTAGATTCTGAGATACCATAATAACACTTAATAACACATCCACTTTTGGACTGATGTCTACAACACCTACTGATGGACCTCTGTTTATCACTCTTCACCTTTGCTCACACTCAATCTACATGAACACTATTCTGCCAATAAAATTATGACCTCTAGGTCATACAAACAGTCTTTAATCTATTCTATTCTTCAACTCATCCACTAGGAACCCACCCATACCTTCACTTCACAACACCATGCTCTCAAATGCATATTCCACACATAGCTCACTTTCACAAGTCTAGAAATCATCATCTTTAATTTAACTATGTATAAAACATTCATGATTATCAACCAAGCCTCCTTCATGCATACTAGAACAAGCACATTGCACACTTTGTCATTGTCACTTAGACTATCAAGGCACTTCATCCATTCACTAGGACACCTACATGACATCACCATGACATCATTTAAAAATTTCTAACACATACATCATGACTTCACAATGCTCATCCTTGTAAAATCCCCTTCCTCTGTGTCAGTTGAAATCTCTTGCTCTCCCACCATCTCCCTTTTCAAAGGAGGACCAGTTGTATGGAAGGCAAGTGAAGACCATTTGGATGAGAAGGAGGATATTTAAAGTGAGTATGATGAGTAAATCATCATTAGCAACCCTCTTTATACCACTAAATGAGATATTTTAGAGCTACTTCAAGAAGAGGATGAACATGATTAGCTAGAGCAATAGGGTAGTGCATAGGGGAAAGATGATGAGGTACTCTCTTGACTAAATGAGATTCCATTTAGCATGAAAGAAGATGAGGTTAATTATGAAGCTATAATGAGGCCTCTCACGCTAAAGAGCAAAGAACAGCTGGAGGAAGATTTCTTTTGGGATGTGTTAGAAGAATTATATTTGAGCATTGACATTAAACCATCATCTACTAAAGGGGAAAACCATGACCAATAAGAACAAAAGGAGGAATTGGATGTGTTCCCAACTTAATCACTTGGGCAGGTTCATCCTAATTAGTAGAATGATGGAGAAGCAAAATGCATAAAGGAGGGCAATTCTAATTGCTCAAACTTTGTCTTAACAATAGGGTGCCATATTAGGTACCTAGCTTGGTTGGAAGAGAGCAAGGAGGAACCATCACATGTTGTGCTTAATTCAGAGCACAAAATTGAACATCAAAAAGAGTAGGATCGACTTTCCTATCTACTCCATGAAAATTTTATATATAGCCAATCGGATTGGGTAAAGTGAGTTTATTTATGTTCTTATTTTTAGAGAAGTGTATCATGAATTTATTGAATATCCATTCCTTATCCATATTTGGTTGGTTATCCTCAAGCATGTAAATCATATCAGATTAGTAAAAAAGGGTAGATATTTTGTACAACCAATTAATGACTTTGTTTAGATGGCCTTTTCATTGGTTAGTTTAGGGTAGGTTAGATGTTTTTTTTCCTCCATGTGCTTGCATGCACATTGTAAATATTTTTATAAGTTTATGCCTTCCTCTAAGTGCCTATGAAATAGTTTGTGTTATGTTCCTTCCTCATTTGTTAAGGTGCACTTTCAATTTTAAAATATTAGCTTAGGCACAAGGCCAGGTAGGTTGCAGTTGTCTTGCATTTTCAAAATGTGAGGAATTTTGGATGCTTTTAAGAATCCATGCCCAATGGATTGATTAAGGGTAATATATCTCCACTTAGTAGGCAAGTGGCTGACATAGGTTACCATAATGTTGACTCTTTAAGTCACCTTGATCCCTTGTGAAAGAAATAGAGCTCTCTATGCAAAATCAACCTACATAGTACTTTTTAGGACAAGTTTTGCAAGAGTAAATCATGTTATTTTCTGTCCAAAATTTGTATGAGAGTAGCCAAATATTATGAGAATACAATGGTGAAGGTGGTTGGAAAAAATTATTGTTCACTTTAAAGATACATATCCATGAAAACTGTACAATATGAAGATTTCTATGTGTTTCTAGGTGCCAAATCAATGTGCGTAACACTTTTCAAACACCATTACTCAGGAGAAAATCAAGTCCAAGCACCTTAAAATTTAACATGATGGTATCCAAATGTGGAGATAATATGAAGGTAAAAATTATGCATAAAATTTTCTCCCATATGTGAAATGCACAGCTGTGAAAACTGGCTTCTAAACTAATTTTTACTTAGCCAATATTCTATGTTTTCAGTTGTTAAATCTGCCCAATGAGCACCTTTGATTCCCATTTGTGTAGGAGAAAATGAAGTCCAAATTACACAATTTTTTTTATGATTATAATTTGATATCATTAAAAGGAAATGCACCTAGTTTTATAGCTACACGACTCTTCAGTGGAAAGTTATTATGGTACAAAGTGACCTTTCTGAGAGGATTTATCACTCATCCAAATTTTCACCAGAAAACACTCAGAGGGTAGGTCATCAGGACTATTCTAATCATTTAAAAATATAAAAATAAAATTTTGAGAACATTTTCAAGAGATTTTTGGTGATATAATATATAATAGATTTTGCTCGTATTTTATGTTGTGATTTTTCATTTTTCCATGTTTTGAAGGTTTTGATGCGACTGTGCCACTACATGTTTGTTTTTTAACCATATATTTTGATCTAAAGATTTATTTTTTATGCCATTTATTGTATTAGAAATATGAATTATCACTATTCATAATTATATTGATTTAAAATTGAAAAAGTTTATAATTAAATTGGTCAAAGTTACAACTCAAATGGTGTATTGATTTGACCAATCTACATAATTCAATGCAAAGATGACTACTGACATCAGGTATCACTTACAAAAATGTAGAGCATGGACATGCCTTCACATATCTTAGCTAATTCCTCAATCATTATTTAATATTGTAACTACCCCAATAGTGGGTGAGAGTGAGTAATGACCATGAGCTCTCTAATTGCCTATATAAGTAGGTAGATCTATAATTATAAAGGAGGATTTTTTGAGCACAAAAATGTTACAAAAATTTTCCCTCTAGGAGCACATCTATTAGATGAACCTTGAAATTTAATGAAAATTGAGTTCACCTCCATTCATTCTTCTTGTATTCTATGTGCTATTTGTGTTTTGATCTTTGTCTGTGGGTAATGTTCACTCCTCTCATTGCTATCCATTCCCAACACCTCTATGTAAAACTTGGAACTCACTTTTAGGTCATATTCTGTGTGCACTCAGGTCTATGTAGGTAATGTCTATGGATAAACTTCATCCCTCTCAATGATGCACTATGTTTTTGTGCCTCCATATAAAATACTTATGTATGTAGAGTATCCTTGGTGGAGTCTATGTGATATTGTCTCATTTTCAAAAATTTGTAGTGTTTTCATTAAGACAACATAAACACTTAATCTATTTTTAGTGCATCACATTTTATTTATTTTATCACTCTCTTACCTTCTCCCGCCCTTTTACCTCAAAAACTTAGTTTTAGATTAGCGGTAAATTTACCTTTCTAATCTTTAGGTTTACGTGCTAGTTTTAAGCTAGGTGCACTTAGAATAGAAGAATTCAACCTACTCTGGAGGCTCATCTCAAGGAGTGTAAGGGTACCAAAACCTTGGAGATGTTCCCATTATCTCAATGAACTAATTCTTCCAATTCAATGGGTATAGGGTTTGAGTGATAATAGTTTCACTACCCTATTTATATACCAGCCATAGGAGTTGTCATATTAGAAGCTTGAAGCATTCAAAGAATAACCCATGAGAAATATTTTTAAATTTAAAAGTTATATCATTATATTCCAATGCATATAACATATTTCACCCTTGTGCATACACAAGGCCACACTTAGGGGAGAACTACATATGTCTAAGGACCTCTTTAGAGTATTGGTTATGTAGTCAACTCTCATTAACAAAGGGGTCCTTAAGGTCAGCTTGACTTCATGAGCCTACAAACCCATTTTTGGAAAGGTGACAAGATCTAAGAGGAGGATCTATGGTTTGAGTTATACTATAATATGAAGACCCTAAGCACATGATCTAAACACAAAATTTGTAAGGTGATAAAAAACCCAGAAGACATAGTGGAAGTTTCAATGAATAGTCAATACTTTGTACATGATGTTAGGAATGATAAAAACATTCCATGAATCTAATATCTAAAGATGTCAAAATAAGAACATAAAAATTAATTACAAAACAAATAAAATACAAAATAAATTAGATTAAATAATTATTCAAAATGAGATAATGAGATACTAGTACAAAGGTAAACACTTGCTTATATAGGCAAGATGAAATGCTAATCTAGCTAATCTAACCAATCTGGAATAAATCCTCATATATGAAAAATCCACTACAAGACAAAATATATATCTAATACACTATAAAACATGAGTAAACACATAAAATACATAGTCTAACACCCCCTCTCAAGTGAAGTTAGGGGATAACAAAATCCAAAAAATAAATAGTGACATATCCACACTATGAGTCTTGATAACTAGGCTTGATAAGGTACTCATGTAAAATATGTATCCATGAAATGAAGATGGAATATGTTCTCATGAACACCCCCCAAGGATAACTTATAAAAACCCAAGAATGCCACACAACTCAAGGAAATGAGGTGATGTAAAAAGCTTCATGAAGATGTCTGTAACTTGCTACTGAGTTGGAATGTACTTCAAGCTAAGAACTCCATCTTGAATGTGCTGATGAATAAAGTGTATATGTACGTTAATGTGCTTGGTCCACTAATTCTCAACTAGGTTATGAGATATATGGATTGCACTTTGATTTTCAAACTAAATTATAGTGGGCAAATCCTGTATTAAGCCAAACTCTATCAACAATTAATGAAACCAAAGAACCTATTGACTCGCTATAACTGCTACCCTATACTCAAATTATTTAAATTAAAGTGAAATAACCTAATATTTATTACACAACCTGATTTCTCTTAGAGGCACAATTTCTAGCTAAGTCTTTGTTTTCTCCTTACACTTTGATATTTTTAGTAAGTTTTTAACATATATTAGTTCTGAATGAGTGAATATTATCATTGTTTTGTTATTATATTGACTTTACATAGTAGTGTTTTCATTTAAGGTTTCAAAAAAATCTAAAATTTGATAAAACATATTGGTGAAAATGAGTGAATGTTATCATTTTTATGTTATTCCCCTAATTTTACATAGTAGTGTTGTCATTTAGGGTTTTCACATAAATTCCAAATTTGATAAAACATATTGATGAACCCATTTATTGCTCAAATGTTACCAAACCCTAACCATAAATGTTTCTAGGATTTATATCATTAATTTTTCCATTTTCACTTGTTATTTTTAGATTTTTAGAGTTGATATATTAATTTATAACAACAATTTTCCAACTGTTAGTGTCATATTATTGGATAGAAAAGAATCTCTTCTTCCTCTTCCTAATCCTCAAGGTTGTGATAGCTAATTTCCTTCCAACTAGGTCCATGCTATCACTATCTTAAGAGGTAAGGTATCCCATCCTATAGTTCCAAATGAAGGTAAGCAACCTATCCTTCCTCAAACCCCTCCACCTCCCACATCTCTTCTTTAGGGTGTATGTATGCATGTTCAATCTAAAACATCTAGGGCTTGTGCTTGTGAGGATCTAAAATATCAAATAATCAATAAAAAAAGTTAATAGAAAAATTATATAAGTAAAACCAATTTTTCAATGCAAAGATCACATTATTAGAACATCAGATTACATGTGCAAAGAATATAGAATATGTTAGTATTAATCATGTGTCCATATCCATCCACTAACATTATACCTAAAAAGATTTCATATTAAAATGAAAAACTACAACAAAATACATCTACAATAAGTGATTTAAAAATTATGTAAATATCTAATAAGTGTTCTATTGAGATTATAAGGGAAATGATTAGAAATAATTTGATCAAACTATTTTTTCTACATCCCCTAAGGAGATCATAATACTATTATGCATATCATAGAATGCATGGGCATCACACCTATCATTGTTTAGCTTTGAAACAAAAAATATAAAAGATAATTAACAGTGGTGATCCTATCATTGATACATCATTTAAGCAACCCACTCACCTTATGAGTACATCTCCCAAAACACAAGTGATAAAATTAGAATCAGTACAAAAATGGTTACCAAAAGATAATTCAGAGCAAGAAAAGGTTTAAAAGGAACAATTAGAAAAATAAAAGGTTCAACAAGCTAAGTTAGAGAAAGAAAGATCACAAAGGGCACAAGATGCAAAAGAGCAATTTCAAAGGAAATAATGTGGAAATCACAGTATACAATAATAAAAAGTGAAATTACTATAAGAGAAATTGTCAAATCAAATTCAAGATAAGCAAAAAATCATTCTTAAAAAATGTTTTCACACAAAAGAGTCTCCAAAGCATGAAATACCTACAAAATATATAGTTTCAAGTGTGGTTCCAAAGGGGTCAACTAAAAAGAATTCATCATTCCTAGAACCTTTGTTTTTAATCCCCTCATAGATCGCAAACAATGCACCGATGTTATGATCAATAAGAATATTGAAATGAATGTTTGTATAGTGACACTCTTACATTTTTTTGGATATGATAAAATTTTTTTTGGGTAAGATTAATTTATCCAAATAATTTATTGGATCCATTGAGTTTCCTTGCATAGTTGGACCAAAAACATGTTTAGTGGTATTTTACATATGTTCTAGTTTGGCATAATATAATTTTGAATTAGGAAGATCATGAATGATAGAAATGGGGGAAACAATGGGTCAATATGTCAACCATGTCATATTTATACATGAAATTTCAATGATCATAGTTTTAAGAGAAGATAGAGTTCCTTTATAAAAAGAACAACAAACATAATGCATACTGTTAGCTAGCATACAAATAAATACAAGTAATGACATACCAATAAAGGCACATGACACAGTTCACATCACAAAGGAGAAATTAACAAGGTCAATACCATAGTATGGGGTAGTGTCATATCGAGAAGTGTCATTTTACAAGTTCAAAATTTAGATGATGATTATAATAATCTAGATTGGTATAACCTTGATGATACTGATTATGTAGAATATGATTATGGCAATGCTATAAAACCTACATAGTTTCATGACACTCTTCATTTTCAAGAGATCACCATTCCTTTGTTCAACACATGATCTATTGATGGTAAGAATCTTAAGGGAGTCATTGAATAATATCCTTCTCTCTATTTATTAGTTCATATATATGCAAAGATATAAAAAGAATAAAATATTATAGAAAATACCAAAATTAGGACTTATACATGTTTATAGGTACTTTGTCATACAAAATTCAAGTTATACACAATATTATATATATTTTTTAGCTGGTTTTATATCATACATGTTTCATGAGTGTACACGAGAGATTTAAGATTACATAAAATATCATTCCCAAACTCAATTGCAGGTGCTTTTACTATTACACACTCAGAAACTATATTCAGAAAAGAGCACTGTGAAGGACATGAGTGTAGTGATCCAGTGTCCTCCACCCCACTCTTATCTTAGTGAGCTTATACTATCACTAAGTTTTAGAATTAAAATAGGCATCCTACAACATGTACATTCAACAACTAGCTCATTAGGGGCATGGTAAACACAAGTTTTATCCTTTTTTCCCACATTATCTTACTCACATGATCAATACTTTACATTATATTAAATCTTATGATATTTCTCACTCACTAAAATTGTGATATACTATTACCTATATCAGTAACTAGATATTTATTAGATTATAACTTAGCTCTTGTTGATTAGAATACATAATCATGCTTGTTTTTTTATATTGCTTCTCATAGCTTCATACCTTGTATGTACTAACATGTGTGCTTTGAGGACATTTGAATTTGTCATTTCCAAGTGGATCTAAGCCTTTATTTATCTAATTATATATGTGTGAGGAAATTTGAACATGTCCTTGTGTGTGTTTTATATTCATGCACGTGGACATTTGAACATGTCCTTCTATGTGGCTCTAAGCCTCTATTGTTTCCTTGTATGCATGTGAGGGAATTTGAACATGGATTTGTATGTGTCTTCTATTTGAGCGAGTGAAATTTGAACATGTCCCTTATTTTTGGACCCTTGTCCTTATATCATGTGTTTTGTGTGTAATATATGTGTATCCACCCTATTTTGGCCACAACTAGATTACAACCAAACTTCATAGTGATTTTTACCAAACAATACAAATTAAGTCTAAGAATCATTGAATGTCCTAATTTTATGCACACATCAGACATTAGTGCTCAGAATCATTTTGAGGCATCCATATTTGGGGAATTATCCAATATGTAATAGTAACCTCTCATAGATTCATCTGTTAGGTTGTGGAGCTAAAAGCTTCACTGATGCAGACATGGAGGAGGTTGCAGGATGAGTTGCTGAGTGTCAGAAGTCTTTGGCGTTGGTCTGGCCAACCGACGTCGGCAGGTAGAAGACAGGAAGGCAACCGACGTCGGTCATGGATCAGCCGGCGTCGGTGACCCCCAGGCGGACAGGGACCGACATCGGTCGCCTGTGTGGTTCGGACTGCGCTTATTACGGGCAGTTAGCTAACGAACCAAGTGTTTGCATGATTAGAGCTATTTTTAGACTGAGAGCTGTGGATCTAATTATTGTAATTAGATGTCTAATCACTATTTGGATGAGATCTATATAATAGACTCATGGTTGTATTGAAAAAAGTGTTTTAGTTTGAGTTGAGCAAAGTTTGCTCCTTCTGTGTGTGAGGTGAGCAAGGGTGTTCCTCCTAGTTCCACAGTACTAGGTGTAGGTGCTGGATTGGAGAATCAGCAGGGTTCTTCATGTATGTAGGATCTTGGTCACAGTTGCATGGCCTATATAGGAGATCTACATGGTAAGTAAGATCATTGATCTATAGGTGTATGTGTGTGCAAGGTCAAGGTTCACAGGGGAGCAGAACCGTGTTTGATTTGCAGGTGTGCAGGATCATATAGATAGCAACACAACAGGGAGCAGTATCAGGCAGGATCTACTTGGAGTACATGTGTGTACTCAGATAGAGCAGAGAGGAAGGCAAGGGAGTTTCTTCCATAAGTATGGTCTGTTGAAGTGCAGGTTATTACAGGTTCATGGGAGATCTACTTGAAGTACCTTGAGTACTTGTGGAGCACGTGGAGTGCTTGTGGAGTGCGTGTAGCACTTGTGGTGTGCGTGGAGCACAGGAGGTGAACACCAACTCTGTATTTTGAGTTGGGTGTTGGGACCTGAGAGGGAGAGCTTTGGGGAGGAGAATTACTGTTCACTTGAGGTGTGGGAAACCTCTGTAAGGTGGTGGAGAAGAAGTGACATCTTCTTTATTGTATTCTTTTCTGTATAAAGTGTTAATACAATTTGTGTATTGTCTCTCATATCATGTGTTATTCTGAATTCTAGTTACTTGGTGAATCTGGTTAATTTCCGCATATTAAGTTGCTTGGTTTGGTAATCATATTGTGCTCTTTTGGTGGAGCAAGATCCTGAAATCATCTTCAATCACCTTGTGACCTAACAATGCACAGTTTGGCCTTTGGACCCATTATGTAGGGCACTTAAATAATTCCTAAAGTGCTAAAATGATAAGCAAAATAAATTAACTTTGTAAACCAAATTAAATGCTTAAGTGAATTTTCTATATGCAATTAATGAAAAAAATTGTAAGAAGGAAATTTTAATAAATGTGAGGTTATGTTGACATCATCATCCTCAAATTCAAGGAATTAAAATATCTCCTTAAAGAGACTTAAATGAAGAAATTGAGAGTCATGCCTAATTAATGGGATCTCTATCCCAAATATTAATTACATGTTCCTTCCTTAAATTAACTAGAGTTAGACTTAACTCATATATGGTTAGTTTGAACTCAACTAAAATTAGTTCTAACCTAACTACACTTGGGTGAGAGTTAATTTTGGAGGCTATAAATAGAAGGCTTCACCCATTGATCATTAATCTCTCTTGGTGTAAAGTTATCATACATAAATACATACAAAGATTTTTTAGTTTAATGTTATTATGACAAAATACCTCCAAAAATCTTCATTGTTATAATGTTACCATGCCCATTTACCAAGCTAAATCAAGCCAAGCCAATGTGAACAAAGGGAAGATGATGTAAGAGCACCATTGACAAAGACTTCATTGTCCACAAGCTGAGTAAGACAACTACCTTAAAAAGTAGATTTAGAGCTACAAGGAAGTTAAAAGGGAGTTTCTCTTTTGTTTTTTTAGTTGTGTCTTAATAGTGTTATTGTTATTTATGCTCACCCACGTACATAGGCAAGAATTGTTAGTTTATATTGAAGTTGTTTGGTTTGAATTTTATTCACTAACAAGAGACTAACAACCCTCTTCATGATCTTATGCTACATAATGGCACACCCAGTGGGACCACACATCCCATAAGCATGAATGGATCATCTTAGGAGCCTTTTAGAGCCAAGAATATTTTATTATAAATCTTAATTTCTTGATTTCTTTCTAACATTTCCATTTTCCCTTGAAACTACATGTTTGTGAATTTGTGCCTGCATAACTATGAATTTGATGAGATAATCTATGAAATTATTGGCCAAATTTATGAATTTATCTTGGAAAATAATTAAATTTTTTTGGTTTAGACTCAAACCAATGAAACTATGAATTTGGGCTTGAAAATAGTAAAATCATTAAGCAAACAACGAAATCATTCTACAGGAAAAAAGGTCTTTTTCCTTGATTTTTTTAGCTAACTGTAAAATTATTTCATATTAGCAAATTCATCATTTATAGTAGTAAATTTATTGTTTTCAATAGTGAAATCATATTTTATGGGAATGAAATTATATTTTGGGGTTGTGAATTTATTATGCCTAGCTATGAATTCATCTTGTGGAACAGCGTAATCATTTTGTTAACTAAAAAATTGCATTAAAACCATGAAATCATGCCTGTGTGTTTTTGTGTTTTGTTACAGGTTTCCCAAAATCATGAAATTACCACTTGAAGTGAGAAATTATCTACCTAAACTATGAATTTGTCAGATGGAGTAGTGAAATTGTCAAACTAAGTTGCGAAATCATTCAGAACCCTTGAAATTGCTCACTATGAGTTTTAAGCATTCAAGTTTTGACTTAGTTTTTATAATAGAATAATTTCATAGTTTGCAATTTATTGCATAACTACAAAATCATTCTAAAGAGGTGCATTTGTGCTTTTTTGAGCTAACTTTCAAGGATATCACTTTTGCCAAGTAATAAGTAAAACCCACTAATGCTTTTTTATAGACCTAAAGGCCAAGGAAGGACTTTTTTTTAGCACTTTAAGCCTTTAAATCACATTTGCATTTGGTGCTTAAAACTTGTTTACTTACTTTTTTTTCATTTTTAAAAGTATAAAAATCAACAAAAAAAACTAAGGGGCTAAATTTCAAATCACATTTCACTTAGGTTTTTAAAATGAACATAAACTTAGACTAAACACTCTTAAGAGCTTGCTTGTTTATCATTTTGTTTATTTGTTATGTTATTTTTACAAAATAGACTTAGTGTGTATGCTCTCCCCCATCCCCTTTAGGGAAATCAGGTGACCAAAAACACTCTATTCATTGCTCTTATCGCTTAGTTAAATCATAAAAGGAATGTTGCTAAGGCACTCCTAAAGATACAAATGAATTGGGTGATCCTAAAATAACCTTAAAGTCCTTCTATCTTTACTTTCTTTAATCTTTGCTTTTGGGAGGGATTTCATCACCTCCCTTTGACTTGAGAATTCATCTCCTAGCATTGTTTAAACCTTGCTCCATAGTGGGGTATATAAATTAGGGCAAAAGATACTATGATTGTCATGGGATTAAGCAATTAGCCTCTTTGATCATAATGAAACCCTGAGTCAGGTCTGGCTAATCAGGGGACTCCACTAAGAAGTACATAGATGGAGTCACTATGTAAAAGAATCAACCCTTACATAGTAAGTTAGTCATTATGAAGTCAATTGACATGATTACATCTCTAGTGTTAAGCACAATTAGGACCATCTAGATGTGAAAAACTTATAGTTTTAGATAAACCCCACTTACCATAGAAATATTGTCAATGAAGGGTGAGTAGCCCAAAGTTCCATGTTGCCATACAAACTCTTGAGAGAAGAGCAGGCCTAAAAACCCTACTTTTCATACGCATTTAAATTTTTGGATTAACAAATTATTTACTCTCAAGGAGTATATAAATGGAATTTGATAATATGAATTCACCTTTTCAGTTTTTAGGATATGATGATACACTTAGGTGTTTTTATGTCATTTCCTTTTTCCTTGCATTGTTTTGAGAACAAATTATATTTATTTATTGAAACGCATGTCCAAATCATGTCTAAATCAAGTTGTTTATACACCCACTTTTCTCCTAAAGAGGTATTATGCCATCCATTTGATGCCAAACTTTACCTTAATCATTTTCCAAACTTTTATGTGTGTGTGTTTGTGTGTCAATTGTCTGAAAGGGGAATCATTATGCTACCCATTTTGTTCCAAGTCTTTGCATTAGAGTTTTTGAAACAAACCATTTATCATACCTTTTGAGAGTTATAGTGTCATTATGATGCTTGTATTATTTCAAATACCTTTGTCTTGTGTCAATTTGCATTCAAAACCATGTGTGCCTTTTTGATCTATGACTAGTATTATTATGCCATCCATTTTAGTGTAGTTTATTATCCATTTGAAAAACCAAGTCTTCTAAACCAAGTTCAAAATTAGTCTTGTGAAGTTCATATTCAAACATTGATTGATTTATGCCTATGCCTCATGTAATTTTGGCTTAGGTGTTTACCTTTCACTTTTGGATTGTGCAACTTGGATTAATTCTTTGCTTGAAATAAAGATCTTTTGTGCCTAGCTTTGGGAAGTGGTCTATCTTTCATGTGCCTCGTGTCTCTTTTGTTGCTTAGAACTAATGTCTAAACTCTCTCTCCAAGTACAAAATTAAGCATGATTAATTTACATTTGAGTCTTGTTTATCACTTGGGCTTGAATGTTTTACTCCTTATCCTTGTTTTTTGCCTACTTGAAATTGATTTTCCCAATCAGTTTTATAAATATGACTAAGGTGCAATTTCTATTACCAATGTTTAAGTTCATGTTTGAATATGTATGCCTAGTTTGAGTCCAAGTGTTTCAAAATTTTAGATTAATTATCTTACCACTTTTACCTCAACCTAATGTGTTTTCAAGTGTAGCTTTTGTGTTGTGTTTCCAAAAGACATAACATTTTATATTTTCTTCTTAGACCTAGTGTGTTCCAAGTCTAGATTTTGTGTCATGTTTCCAAATGACTTAGAATTTTGTCTTTCATTATTAGACCTAGTGTGTTCCAAGTCTAGCTTTTGTGTCATGTTTCTAAAAGTCATAGCATTTTATTTTTCATTTTAGACCTAGTGTGTTCCAAGTCTATCTTTTATGTCATGTTTACAAAAGACCTAGCAACCTTTTCCATTTTGACCTAGACCAGAGTTGTTTGAAGCACTTTTTACCAAGATTGACATTCTAATTTATATTTAACTTGACCATTTATGTGAGACATTTGACATTAGACCTTGAGGAAATTTTAGACCAAGTTTATCATTGATCAAATTTTGGAGAAGCAACTCTATTTTTAGACCATTCCTAGACCAAGTTTGTATTTTAGACCAAGTTTATAACCATACCAAGTTTAGAGAATTTTCCATTTAGACCAAATTTTAAGAGTTTATATAACTCTAGATATTTTTTTTTGTGAAATTTTAGTCATTAATTTGGATATGCCCACTACACACGTAGTGGAACCATGTACAATCCATATTACGATAATGTGGTCATAAATGATAACTTTTGTTCAAGACATATATGATGATGTAGTTTGTGAGATAGATTCTATCCTCCTTACACTACTCCATATGTTGAACAAAGACAAGATTTTTTAACACATTACTTGATTAACATAACTCCATATTCAAAACAAGGCCAAGAATAAACAACTCAATATTTAACTAGTGTGCCATCGGTTATAGAACAAGTCCAAGTCCAACCATACTACATTACTATGCCATAGATATATGACCCATAACTATTTGATCATCACTTTCTTAAAAAAAGGATGAGGTTTTAGTCAGAGCCATCGAGGTAGGGCTAAGTTTATAATAAACTTCCCCCATGAAAACTTACCTAGTCTAGTCAGAGTATCGAGAAATGTACCTTATAACCAAATTAAGGAACATACCTCTACTAGTTATCCTTAACCACTCATACCAGTTTCATATCAATATATAAAAATGATCATAAGAGGAAAGGATCCCATAGAGGACCACTTTGTACAAATTCAATAAGAATATCATACCTATCTAAATCTAGCACATAATTTTAATGCCATGGCCATATCGAATACTCCACTCATAGAGTTAAATCCTTCAATGGGAGTGTTAATTAGTTTGATAGGTCAAGATAATCAGGGTGTAGACCCATTTACCTAAATTAATCTAGTAGGTGACATGATAAATTCCCCACTTATTGAAGATGTGATTGTGGACTCTATGCAAAATAATGTGCCAAATATGGTGGATAACATGCAAGTGTCTTGCAATCCAAGACAAAGTGGTTTAAATATACTAATAAATAGTTTAAAATAATAAGTAACTTTAGTTAGTAGTAAGAGTGGTTCATAATAATAGGGGGAATTAATTCCTACTTCCCAACCACAACATATTACTTCTACTCCTCAACCAACTGCTTCTTCAAGCACACAACAACATGGAGTAAGTAACCAAGTTTCAACCAATGATTTACCTCCATAATAAGTGATGAATGTTATCCCACCTCAACAAGTGGTGATGAACATTCCAAAATAATAGGCACATTCTAATTTACCATTGAAACATAGGTAGAACACTATGCCACCTCAATAGGGGGCAAAAAAATTTCCACCTCAACAAGTACTGACAAATGTACGTCAATAGTCACAGACCAATGTGCCTCTATAATAAAAAATGTTGTCTAATAAACAATATATTTCTATTGGTGAAAGACAAATTCCAAACATTCAATAAGCATCTAGTTCACAACAAGTGTTTTCACAATAAAGAGGTACAACTACCCAACAAGTACCTATTAGGCAACCCTATCCTTTTATTCAGCAAGTTCCATAGATTCAAAGATAGGGCTTTAGTTTGTAACAAGTTCCCTTTATTCATCCAGGGTCGACTAATCAACAACAAGTCCCTACTTAACCTCAACAGGCACAATATAGTTCACAAAGTCATATCCTTCCATCATGGCCCCAATTCCCTTAGACATAAGGCCATATACTAAATTTGAACTATAATATATATCAATAATGTGTGTAATTTTAGTATCCATATACCAATATGTAGATGCATATTCTTGGTTGATTCACCCATCAAACCAAAATTACATAACAAATAATTCCTCCATTATACCTTGGTCAAATTAATCCACCTTTGACCTCCTAGCCACAACCTCAACTAGGTATACCATCTAGTTTCTTGGCTTAAGAACTACAATATATGAAGGATGCAATTAACACCATTTAAAAAAGGAAGAAGAACAAGAAATGCAAATTAGATGACATGTGTTCATACCCTTTTAATAAGGAGTATATTTAGATACCATTTCCTCTAGGTTATGAGCCACCAAAATTTTACAAGTACAAGGGTAAAGGAGACCCTAAAGCATATATTACAAAATTATTTTTCACTTTTCAACTAGTGGCTTAAAGTGACATTTACTAATCCTTTTTTTTTCTTAAATTTTAGCTAGATAGTATTTGGAGTGGTTCCTAAAATTACTAAAAAAATTAATATTTGATTTTGATGATCTCTCAGACAAGTTTGTGCAACATTTCTCTTACAATATCAAACATGAGATTTCATTATTAGATTTGACTTAGGCCAAGTAGAAGTTTGGTGAAAGCTTTACAAGCTACTTACAGAGATGGAGAGTACTGGTAGTCACTTTACCCATAGATTACCAGAAAAATAATTGGTCATTGTGTTTACCAAAAATTTACACAATGAGATATCTTATCATTTGGAACTTTAGTGTGCACACACATTCAATGAGATTATCAATAAAGGTTTACAGATTGAAAATGACCTTATCAATAAAGGGATTATCAATTTGATCTCTTAAAATTAGAACTATAACTAAAACATAGGCCTAAATCAAAACCCAAACCCAAACCCAGTCGAAACACAAGCATCTATACCAAATCAAGCTAGTAACTATGAAAGATATAAACCATAAAACCATAATAAGAATATTATTATAAATGGATTAACTAAATCATGTCATTTACAAATTATGTAAACACCATCTACTCAACCTATGCCATAAATGTAGCTTATCCCTCATCAATAACTTAATCAACAAGTGAATCATACATAATAACCTAGGCTAGCTCCTCAAATATAACAATAAAAAACTTTATAAACCCCTCCAAGAAGAAAAACCATTCCTTAGGTCTTCAATCAATCTTGATGAGATCATTTAAATAGTGTTTCACAAGCTAGCCACAACCAATACAATTAGTTGGCCAATTCTAAAACATTATTCTGAGGGTATATCATATCTAGACTGGTAAAAAGAGCATGATTTCTATGAATACCATCATGTTCATGGGCATTCCATACACTGTTATGTGTAGTTGAAGTACCTTAATCAAAATATGCTAGAAAATGGGGAAATCCATTTGGATAATAGGGTGTCTATGTCCAATCAAAACTTAGGTATCTACCAAAATCCTTTTTCATAGCACAATAATGTCAATAAATAATAAAGAGCACCACAAAAATAATAGTATCAACAATAGTCATAACAAAATCAATAATAACAATAATGTGAATCGAATGGGAGGAACCAAGGCCAAAATGACCACAACAACTAATAGACTTACCATGCAGTTGCACATGAATATAATAAATTTATAGCTCATATTGTGGGTGGTCATGTTTCTATCATTACCATTTATCATAGACCAAGTGCTAATAGACTAGGAATATTTCCTAGTAATTCCAATCAAGCTACTTATGTCAATAATCCTTCCCTAACATGTGACTGTAGCCAAACACAACAATAACCAGGGATAAATGTTTTAGGACCTTATGTTGACAACTCATCATTGCCCCATGACCACAACCAAGTATATGAACAATTGAGACTTATCTTATCTGGACCATCTCCATCATTTTCTAGTAGCAACAATCTTGTATTCAACCCAGATTGTGTAATCATAACCTAATAGTCTAACATTACCATACCAGGCCCAAAAATTCCTACCAATAAATTGATTCAACCTACTATATTGGATAGGAACAAGTCATATACCAATTTTAAGGAAAATACATATGACATTGTGAACCAACTCTAAAAGACACATGCATAAAATCTCCATTTTGGATTTATTACATATATATACTATCCACAATAATATCCTAAAAAAGATCTTAGGCTAATCCCAAGTTCCAAATGACATAACCATAGATAAATTACAAGATTTGTTTGAACACTTATCCCTAGGACATTAGTTAAACTTCAACCAAAGTGATATGTCATCCCTTGACCCTCTCCATAACAACCTGTTATACATTGAAGTTGTCATCATGTGACACAAAGTCAAATGTGTCCTCATAGATAATAGATCAAGCCTAAATATTATGTCTCTAAAGATCATCAAGCATCTAGGGTATACAATAGCTGATCTACAGTCAAAAACTATCACTATCAAATCCTATGATAATGAAGAATGGGATTCACAAGGAACTATAAATTTACTAGTGATCATTGGGCCTTTGGCCCATGATACACTCTACCATGTGATATACCTAGTCCTATCATATAATTTGTTTTTGGGTAAACCATGGATACATGAAATTCATGCAATTCCTTTGACATTGCACTAGTGCATCAAGTTTCATCATTTAAGGATGGAGGTAGTTATCTATGGAGATCTACATCCATATGAACGTTGCAAACATTTGGAGGAAGAATATGAAAGTTATAACTATTATTTTGGCCTAGATCTAGTACCCAAGAAGGACAAAGACAAAGAGATACTTGTTGAGTTTTTAGAGATGAATTATATAAAACCTGATAGCCTTACTTCATATTAACATACACCTCCTATTAAAGCATCTAATCATTTTACCATTTTGGATAATGGTATAGGGGAGTATTTAACTCATAATACATTCCACATTGCCAAACTTCTATAGAATCCTAAGTCATATGGAAGGCCCAAAGCTAAACCACCCTATATGGAATGGTAATAAAAGGGGGAAAATAAGCTTCATAGCCCAACACCTATTATTTTCACACCATCCACTAGCCAAGAAGAGAACCCACTAGCCAATGATGATTCTTGGTTGTAAAATGATGAATTGACTGATTAATACAAAAGTGCCAAGTATCCCATCCCTAACAGGATCATGGATAATCAAGCTTATGAAGGTGGAGGCCTAGGAAGAACCAACAAGGTACTCTTGAGCCTATTTCTATGAATAGTTACAAAGACTAGTTCCAATGCCAATGACTAGTGATGATGATGCTGACAGTGAAGTAGAGTTTGATAATAACATTTATGAAGACTTAGATAGTACCAACCTATTTGACTCATAGACCATTTATACCATTACCCCAATATCCAAACATTTCACACTTCCACTTTATCATCCTCAAATTATAGATTGGGACCAAAAAGAATCCAAAATGCTTGTAGATGAGTTTGAGAGTGATGAGGCCTTTTGTGATTTTCTAGGCCTAAAAGACAATGTTCTGTTGGGAGACCACAAATAAGGGTTTTCTATAAAACTATATCATATGACCTATTTTGGAGAGTGGGTGAACACCCTTAGCCAAAAAAAACAAAACATTAAGGTTCTAATGTGAAAACCTCTTTGAAGCACTTTTGGACCAGGGTAAAAGTAAAGAAAAGGCTAGTCTTTTGGTGAAAACCTATTTCAGGCACCACTAGACAAGGGTGTTCACCTTTCCTTGAATGAAGCTAAGGAGACCACCAATGATAAAATTATTTTTGGGTCAGAGTTTAGGTCAATAGAACATCATGCCTTTGATCAAATTTCCCAAGAATTTCCTATAGTATTTATGACATGACCATCATTACCATTAGGAGATTTAGATTCATCCCATTTGGGAGAGCTTGAAGAACTATTCCAACTAGAGGACTTTACTGTTGTAGGCCAATTCACATCCTTGCCAACTATTCTAGAAGATGGCTCAATTATCTTAGTAGAAGATACTATGAAAGTCAACATCATGACTCTAGATGACGCAAAGTGGATCAATTTAGGTACATCCCTCACTAATGAGGAACATTAAGTTTTTATAGCCCTTTTGAGGGAGTTTATAGACATTTTTACTTAGGCCTATTCAAACATGCCAGGTTTGGACCTCACCTTGGTTGTACACCACCTTTTTGTACATCCTGATGACAAACCTATAAAACAAAAATTGCACAAGATGCATCCTTATATTAGTAAAAAAAGAGTTGGAAAAACTCTTAGAAGTGAGATGTATTACATTGATCAACTATTCAAAGTGGATCTCAAATGTTATGCCTAATAGGAAAAATCTAGATGGAATTAGAATCTACATTGATTTTAGAGACATCAAAAAGGCCTACCCTAAGGATGAATTTCCTCTAATAAATATTGACATGATAGTTGACTCCATAGCTATGTATGAAATGTTATCCCTCATGTATGGATTTTTAGGATACAATCAAATCAAGATTGTGTTAGAAGACCAACACAAGACAATGTTCACCACTCCTTGGGGAATATTTTGCCATCACATTATGCCATTTGGTCTCAAGAATGTTGGGGCCACATACCAAAGAGCCATGACCATCATATTTCATGATATAATGCATGGCATAGTTGAATACTATGTCGATGACATATTGGGTAAATCAAAGACCTGAACAAACCATCTAATATTATTATGAAGGATATTTGAAAGACTTTGTAATTATAAAGTTTAATTGAATCCAAAAAAGTCTATTTTTGTTGTCACTTTAGGCAAATTTTTAGGCTTTATTATATCTCACTAAGGCATTGAAGTTTATCCTGACAAGTTACAAGCTATTATTGATATGATGTCACTTTGCACTTTAAAATAGCCTTATAGTTTGTAGGGCAAAATCTAATCTATCAGATACTTTATTTTACATTTGGGCAATAAATGCCATCCCTTCACTCACTTTTTGAAGAAAGGTGTTACTTTTTTTTGGGATGAAGAATGTTAGAAAGACTTTGAGCACCTGAAATAATATATTTCCAATCCACCTATTTTGTTAACACCAATGCTAGGAAGGCCATTTTTGCTCTACCTATCTACCACTGACAAAGCCCTGGGGGCACTTTTAGCTTAACATGATGAGAATGGGAGCATGTCATGTACTATCTAAGCCATACACTATTTATGTATGATCATAACTATATGCCAATATAAAAATATTATTTAGCTATGGTCTTTATAGCCCAAATGATGCATCATTACATGCTTAACAACAAGACCAAAATCATTGCCAAATTAGACATGATCAAGTATCTACTATCTAAAACAACTTTACAAGTCCACATGTCTAAATGGATCATGCTTCTAAGTGAGTTTGAGATTGAGTATGTCAATAAAAAGGACATAAAGGGACAAGTCCTTGTAGACTAGCTTACTGAAGCTCCCCTTTCAGATACCAAACCACTCACTTTTCAATTCCTAGATGAGTTGATCATGACAATCATAGAAACAACCTTGAGGAACACTACTAGAAGATTTATTTTGATGGATCATTCACATACCATAGATTAGGGTAGGCCTATTTTTCATTACACCAAAAGGGGATCTTATTCCCAAATCATTTTGTATCAAATTTCCTTGTACTAGTAACATGGTTGAATATAAATCACTCATTGTAGGAATTCATCAAGTAGTACAATGGAATATTAGGCATCTCACAGTTTATGGTGTTTCTCAATTAATCATCAATTAGGTTATAGACCTCTTTCAGACTAAATATGACAAGTTAGTACCATATAAGGCCATGATAGACACTCTAAAAAAAAAATTACTCATATACAGTTTCAACACATACTTAGATCTAGTAATAGGATAACAAATGCCATGGATATCATTGGTTATTTTATATGCAACATAAATAAGTTAAAAGAATATCAATTCCTTGTTGAAAATATTCTAGCACCTACTCATGAACCTTTGATCATCGTAATGATCTATGATATTATTGGTCCCAGCTCTATTTGGTATTTAGACCTATATAACTACCTTTACAATCACATCATGCCACCAGAGCTATCATGTAACCAATAAAAAGCCTTTACCCACCAAGCCTCTCACTATAGCTTACTTGGTACAACCCTTTACTATAGAAGCTTTGATGAAACTCTACTTCATTATTTAACTTCAACAAAATCCACATTAGCATTAAGGGAAGTTCATGAAGGAGTATGTGGAGCCCACACTAGTAGGGCTATTTTAACAAAAAATTTCTTACGTACTAGTTACTATTGGCCAACCATGGAAGTAGATGTAACTACTTATGTCAAAAGATACAAAAAATGTCAAAGGCATGCCAATTTTATTCATGTTCTGGCTAGAACACTAAAACCAATGATTACACTGTGGCCATTTTTAATGCAAGGACTTAATCTCATTAGAAAGATTAATCTTACCTCATATGATATCTATAAACACATCCTTATCACCATTGGGTATTTCACTAATGGGTTGAATCTATACCTCTCACATCACTAGAAAATTGATTTGCAAATTCATTTTCAACCATCTCATCTGCCGCTATGGTATCCCATCTGACATTATATTTGATAATGATAGATTGTTTAAAAATAAGGATGTCAAATCACTTTATGCTAAGTAAAACATCACCCAACTATTTTCCACTGCATATTACCCACAAGGTAATGGCTAAGTAGAGGCATCTAATAATATCATTATCAACATCCTTAAAAAGATTGTCAATGATGTTAGTTGTGATTGGCACTTATAGATCTTTTGTACCCTCGGGGCATCTAGTACTAATTACTACACTCTAATAGGAGCCACTTCATATTCCCTAGTCTATGGAACTGAGGCCATTCTTTCCATTGAGGTTGAGTTACCTTCTCTATGTGTCTCATTAAAACACATATTAGATGATGAAGATTATAGAGTTGTTCACCTACAGGAGCTAGAGTTACTAGATGAGAAGTGCATGGCCACTATTAACAACCTTAAATCATATCAAAACATGATATGTGGTCAATAGAATTAGTGGGTCAAACACATAGAGTTTGATATTAGTGATCTTGTTTTAAAATAAAACCAAAAGATCACCATGATTGAGAAAAAGAAGGGAAAGTTTAAACCCAATTAGATAGGCCCATATGTCATTATTACTAACTATAGCTCTGGAGCATATACACTCACTGCATAAGACAAAGATGAACTTGATGAGCCCATGAACATCATACACCTTAAGCCTTACTTCATTTGAGAGACCCATCGTATTCTATATGAGGCTACTTTACATCATGATGTAATATCATCTTCCTTATACCATATATCATTCCGACCATGCCTTCACTATTGATCAAAGTTGTTTTTACCCTCCCAACCCACCCTTTTGACCTTGGTTCCACTCCATTAGTTCTTCAAATAACTTCAATGAAAGGATTCATATATTATTACAACATTTGATTTAGTATTCTAGACCAAGATAGTATCTTGGACTAGTATGACCATGGTTTGACAGTTGCATCCTTCATTTTTTGTTTCATTTCATTATGAGTACTACTAATTATAACCACCTTTGGGTAAATTAGTGTCCCAACCTGTACTACTAGTTATAACTACTTTTAGGAAATTAACTATCATTGACCCATGCCATTGTTTCCTAATTTTAATTTCTAATGGGAAAATTAGGAGCAACACATTTACCATACCTTGCCATAACACCTTGCCATTCCTATGCTATACTATGCAATTTTCCTAATTTTTGAATTTGCTCCCACCTAGTCAGATTCTTCCATTATATGCTGGAACTACAATGACTTGAAGTCCCATTCTAGGGATATGTAGGTAACATTCAATTTATATTAAGGTCAACCCATTCACCCTTTTCTAACACTCTTGCAATTTTTTGAGAATTGTAAGTTTGAATGCTCTCGCCCTTTTATGAGCAACTTAAGCCATGCCATTGCTATTTTTCAAGTTGGACTATTTGGCATCTTTTCATTCTCAATTGAGTTGAGATGTTTATAAAACTCCAAAAAAATTGGTAAAAGAGCTAGAAAATCCTAAAAATCATGAAATCATGAAAATTGGCTTAGAATTTCCACATGAGATATAAAATCATTCAAAATTTTATGGGATAGGCCATGTTGCTTATTCAATTTATTTATAAATCATTTCATTCTCTTTTCCACTAATTTCTAGGATAACTACATCAGCCTAAGGTTTGCATGAACTATGTAGGCAACACTTGGATACATGGGGTATCTCAAGTTAGATAAACCATACCTTCCTTTCTTTTTCAACCACTTCTTTGCCTTAAGGATCTTAGGACTCCTAGCTATTTCATAAGTAACCACTTGTCATTTAGTTTCCCCATCCTTATTAGCCTTATTCATATGCTCTCATGATTTTATAAGTATTATGTACTCAAATTTGATACACTCATGACCATGAGGCTTCATCTTACGCTCTTTCCATTTTATGAGTATTATCTATTTCAATGCATTCATCATTTTATGAGACCATTTTCTAGTTTCCTCTACATGTCAATCATGTTTCCTTATCATTATTATTATAATATCACATATCTTGGGAGAACTAAATTTGGCCTAAAGTTCATGTTGGATCATGCATCTATAGAACTATGTAAACAATGTCCACTTGCCTTGTGCATTTAGAGTCAAATAGGTTACCCCTTCTTTTTCATCTACCCCCATTTTATTTGTTTATTTCATTGTATCTTATAACTGAGGGATAGTTTTTATTGTCATCTTATGTGTCATTGTTTCCTTATATCCTAGGGGAAACCATGTGCCATTTTCCTTACATTATTATACCCATGTCATTATTGTCAAGCTTAATGGTCACCCTGTCACCAAGATTAAAACCTGTATTATGCACACATGAACAATTTATTTTTTGTTTGTACTAATATTGTGATTCACCATTATTTTTATTTTTATTTTTATTATTTTGTTTGTGTTTTTGTTTTGATTGTTTTATTTTGTTGTGTTTTTGTTTATTGGTGTTCTTTTTGTTCTATTTTATGTTTATTTTTTTGTTGCCTCTGTTTCTATAAATTTTTACATTTTTCTTAGTTTTCTATGAGAAAAGATAGAAACACAAGATGAAGGGTGTGTACCTATGAACATACGAAGAGATAAATCCTTTTTGTCTTGGAAGGAATACCTGTAATAAGACAACACTACCACAAGCTTGTTGGTTAGACAAAGATGTAGGGTGGACCACCTAACATATGCTAGATCCAAGAAGATAAATCTTCCTTGGATGGTTGTCAATCCACTCTCCTAATAAAAAATGAATATGATAAAATGAAATAAATGTAATTTCATTTAAATTAATGATAAATTAAATTATAAGTACAAAATTAAATTAAATACTTATTTAAGTAAAAATGACTAAATCTAGCACATGCTAAAACTAGTCAAGGCAAGGCCATAGTTTTAGGGTTTGGGTAAAATGGTAAGGGTCAAAAAGGATTATTTTTTTGGGTTGGTCAAATAATAAAGGTTGAAAATAGACAAAATGTTAAATGGATAGATGAGTAAAAAAATAGAATATGTCAAGTATGGCAAAGAGGTGAAAGAGGTCAAGTGAGGAATATGACAAAGAGGCAAAATGGGGTAAAGGGGTAAAAGGGAAAATGGTAAGATGAGGAAGGGATGAAGAAAATAATGGTGAAGGGAGTGAAAATTTTGAGGGAAGGGAGGCCAAAAGGAAATAAATAAAGAAATTTAAATAACAAAATAAAATATTACCTCAATGTTTGTAGATGCTTATTGATGAAGATGGTTTGTTGAAGATTATTGATGAAAATGTCTTGAGGCAATTTTGACAGAGCTTCATTACTTATTTTCCTGCAAGATGTGGAAGAGTAATGACCTCCTTTAAATGGATGAACACCTTCAATAAAATTTAGGTAGCAATACTCTAACTTTTTAACCTCTTCTTTGGGTGAAGGAGATGGGGGTATTTGTAGTTTATTTATGAGGAAACATGCCAAAATAGGGAATCTTGGAAGTATGGAACATTTTTAAATAATTTAAAGGATGGGTTTTGTGGAATATTCATATGGGGGTTATAAAATCTCCCTACCTTGCATGCAAGTCCAATTTTAAAAGTAATTGTGCACATGGTTTGAAAATGGGACCGAAGACTTTGTCACACCCTTATTTATCCTCATTTATAAATTTTAAGAGTTATCCCACAAAACATGGCACATTTTTTCAAGGGATCATGGGTGAGTCAAGTTAAAGTGGGTGAATATTCCAAATTGGGCTGATATGTCTCTTATTGGGGCTAAGAAGTCTAAAATGGGGGCTCTTTGTCTCTCCTAAGATGTGAAAGGGGTAGGTAAATCAATTTTGAAAGCTATTTTCAGGTAGAAATGTAAAACCAAGTCAAATGAATTAAAATTGAGGATAAATTAAAACCATTTCAAGTGGGGACCCTTGTGATGCTTAAATGAGGTCATTAAGCATCTTGGAAAAAGGGGCTAAAGGTGGGGTACCAAGCCATGCCACTTTGCCACATCATTTTGCCATGTCATTTTACCATGTCACATGACATGTAATTTGTCATGTCATATTATATGTCACATGATATGTAATTTTACATGTCAATTTCCATGTCATATTCCATCTCATCATGAATAGTGAAAGTGGGTCCCATAGTGAATAGTGATGGTGAATAGTGTTTCATGAATAGGGATTTCAAAAATTATTTTTGAATGGTGTTTTTAAATAATACTTTTTAAATAGAAATGGGTATAATAGGGAATTTTGTTAAGTTAGGAGGGGGGTAGAAGGGGTTAGGAAGGTTTTAGGAGGATTTAAGGTGGTCTCGAGGCATTCAGACACCTAGAACTGCAAGTGTGCAGTTTTCTAGTGTCTACAGCCTATTTATTTACTTTCATTGTTGTGACTTGAATTAATATATATGTGTTCATTGGATGATTCTTTGTGAATTATAATTAAGTACATAAATATTCATACATCAACATTTTCATAATGGTTTTCATCATTGGTGCATTATTTTCACTTGTTTATTGGATCGAGTGTCAGTCCTTATGCATATTATGGTTAGGTTATCATTATGTTTTATATCATGGTGTATACCATCATGTGATACAACAAAAATAAGTTTAGTGGATCTTAAAATCAATGGTTATATGGTACTTTTCCTTGCTCACTTACCATATTTCTAATTTATCCAAACCTTACCAAAATGTATAGTAATTAAATCACAAATGAATTTCAAATCCCTGCTAGTTAAGCCATGCATCTCCATACTAACACATGGCCCAAATTCATACCTATCTTATGTACCCACTTAAAATTCCTCTATGAGTACATATTTATTTCATAAACCCCCATTTCTTAATTTTCCATATTGTTCCAAACCACAGTGCTAATGATTATAAACGCCTTTGGCCAAATCATTGTGTTTTAATCTATCTAGATGTTAATGATTATAAACACCTCTGGGTAAATAATTATCATTTTCTTTCCCTACTAATGCAAATCAATGGGAAAAAAGAGGTTAGTGGTGGAATTTGGGTGATACCTCAACACCCCATGTGTTGAGTGTTGCTTACATACCAATACTCTTAAAAGGGATCAAACTTCATTTAGTTATCTCATGCTATAGGTGTGTATGAGTAATTGGTGCAATGTGCTAGATGTTGGTGTGACATTAATGTGATTAGGTTATTTTATCATGACTTATGACTTGTATAATGTGTTTAGACTTGATCTTTGGGCTATACGTAATCATAATTGGGAGAAATAGATATCATGCTCTTAGTGTGTAAGTGTGATTCTAGTGAATTTAGATGTGGAAGCCATTTGTTTGAAAAATGGTTTGAAAAGTGTTTATATAGTCATATAATGAAAAATAATTTAAATGGGACTCATTATGGACATGGGCCAACTTTACTATAGATTTGAATTTTGGAAAATTAGCCATTATTTGGTAGGAAGATAGGAGAGGGGGGAAAGGACACTAGAGTGGTGTGCTATAGTCCCCTAGGGCACTCTTGTCCAATGGGATATTTCATTATGCTAAGTTTTAGGTAGATAATAAAAGGTATCTAAGGTTGATAAGAATATGGATAAGTTTATTTAGTGGTCATATTAGCTTAAAAGAGTGTGTAAGGTGGTCAAAAGTGATCAAAAGGGTCCCTAAGATAGGACTAGAACTAAGTGTGTAAAAGAGTGGTCATAAGTACACAATTTAACCTTAAATTTTAATTTTACGAGTCTACATTTCCCCCCTTTTATTTCAATAATCTAAAAAAATTGAAAGTACTAGAGTAAAATAAAAAAGAGTGTGTACCTAAACTTATTTGTGAGAGGGAGTCCTAGATGTAAGCCATAATGCTAAACTGTGCTCCACACAAACATATACTGAAACATATGTAATATTAGTCTTCACTTAAGGTGAATACTAAAAATATTTTAAGATAAAAAACTAGAAAGTGACAAGGAAAGAATACACTTGATTGAGTATGCAAACTATTATGCCTTTTTTTGTACAAAAACTAGTGTGAAAATTGGTGACACTAGTGTGTTGTGCATTTGTATTAACAATGAATATATTGGACTAGATTGTGCATGCACCAATCCTCATCCATAAGTGGGTGTGATAAAGAACTCAATTGTGCTTGAATCCATCATCATCATCCTACAGTAGTGGAGTAACTTGGAATCCATATATGAATCTTGATATGTATAACTGGTGTAAATACTAGTGTAAATAATAGACTAGTAATTGAAGATAGAATAAAGTTTAATTTCAGTGACAAATTGGCAAAAAAATAATGCAAATACTGAGTGTAGTCTAGGTCTGGTATATACAAAATGGAAAATGACATGAATTATCATTCCATTTGCTAAACTGGTGCATGATGGAGCAATGTGTTATGTAGATGCCCCCAACTGATATTGGTGCATATAAATTCAAAGACCGAGTAAAATAAATATGATTTTATGTAAAACCTTAGTGCAAACTTAGAATAACATGTCATACTTGATTTCCACCAAAATAATCAAATCTAAGATAAAACTATGTAATTTTGAGTAATTTTGGAAACTCAGACTATAAAACTACTGAATACTGATCTAAGTAAATTGAGGTTCTAAGAAATTATTTAAATACATGTTTTTTAAGCATTTAGATAAATATGCTGAGAAGGGCACTAGAGCAATGATCTCTTGTCTAATGTGGTGTCTCTATCTAATTTGTCTTTTTATGTGTTTTCTGAGCCTAAAACTATGTCAATTATGTAGCCACTACTATATCCTATTTGTGTACTATTTTGTGAAGGTTAAGTCTCTAAGATAAACCTCTATAAATTCTCTCTTTTTAGGTGAGTTATTAAGCATGCATAAGAACTTAACTCAAGATAAAAGGTTATGCAATGGGTCTTTATGCTGTAAAAATATGTATATTAAAGTAATATTGACATCATGAAGAAGCATGGCATCATTATGTATGTAAACCGGGCAGACTAATAATGTAAGATGCATGTGAACACAAGAATTCACAAGAAGTGTGTCTAGATAGGTGTGACAATGAAGGATGTAAATAATTGAGTAAATGAGTATATAATGTTATATGTATCTACTTAGGGAGCAATGCATGATGTCCATCATGGCATTGGAGGGGGTTGGGTGCATGATTCCCATCATTGCATCTAAATTTGAGCAAAGAAGCATGAAAAATGTCATGGCCATGATTCACAGAATCAAAGAGTATACTTTGTAGCATAGGATTACGAATAAGGTTGTTAGTCTCTTGTTAGTGAGTAAAATTCAAGCCCAAAAGCTTCAATAGAAACTAAAAATTCTTACCTACATACTTGGGTGGGTATAAATAACAAGAACATAATTAAGACACAACTAAAAGCACAAAAGAAAAAAATCCCTATGAACTTATTTATAGATCCAAATCTACTTTTTGAGGTATTTGGATTGCTCGGCTTGTGGATAATGGAGTCTTTGTAAATAGTACTCTTACATCATCTCCACTTTGTTCACTTTAGCTTTGATTGATTTGGCTTGGAAAATGGGCAAGGTAACACTAAAATAATGAATATTTTTAGAGGTATTTTGGCATAATAACATTAAAATATAAAAGATTTTTGTGTATTTGTGCATAATATATTTACACCAAGATATCTTAAAGATCAATGGGTGAGGCCTTCTATTTATAACATCCAAAGTTCAATGTCACCCAAGTGTAGCTAGGTTAGAACTAACTACAATTAATGTTTAAACTAACCCTAGGTAAATTAAGGCTAACTCCAGTTGAGTTAAGAAGGGGATATTTAATTAATATTTGGGATAGAGATCCCATTAATTAGCCATGGCTCTCCATTTCTACATTTAAGACTCTTTAGGGAGATATTCTTCACATGACAAGGAACTAGGGTTTTTGAAGGAAAATCAATTATACATTGGTCTCTGTAAGTGATTATAAGATCTTACACAAGATATATGATCTATAGATGAAGGCACAAAGAACCCAAAAACCCTAATTTCCTCACTATAAGTGGACATGATTTCCCTAGGTTAGACAGGACTACCACCCCTCTAGTGTCCTCTTCCTAGCACTATTGTCTAGGTCTAGATCTAGTTTCATATTCCTAATTATAGCCATTAGAATTCTATACACAACAAGTTTTAGATCTTGATTTCTCTCAGAGGTACAATTTACAATTAACTCTTTGTTTTCTCCTTACTATTGTGTCCAACATACCCCACTTTCAAATTTTTTTGAGTAGGGGACCATTTCAGCCTGAAAAGACCCAGCTATGGTGGGTAAATCATTTATTGATGTTTAACACGTGCTTAAAAATGATAGGATTTATTGAGAACTCTTATGCCCATGTTTATGATTAAGAATAGTTGCCTTAATGCTAATAATATTTTCCATTGCCCTAGCTATCCAATTTCTCATTGTTTATTCTAATTAGGCTAACTTGTTAATGGTTTTTGAAAGTTTCTTAAGTGTACAGGATCTCCAAGGTTGCACTTGACATTCCTATGTTTGGCTCTTTTATTCGAAGTTACTATATAGCACACAAGTTCCTCAAATTTTTTTCCTATTAGATGTTTTGTGCAAACTCAGACATCCCAAAGCTTCATAGCCTTTTTTTAACTTGGTGAACTTTTAGACTTTGATCTTTAGAGAAATTAGTGCTATGCAGTGATAACCCACTAACATGTGGCTATTTAAACACTTAGAAAAACTTTCTAAGTATTTTGGGTATGAAAAAAACTAGGATGTTGCAAAGTTTCATAGTCCCACTCACCCAAAAATTGACAAGATCAAAGTTTTAATTTATGAAATTTCTAGGCAAGTGGAGCCATGACAACTGTTCATGTGTCCCAATATTGCACACATGTTATGATAAAAACAACCTAAAAGTTTTTAAGTCTTCTAGAAAAATAATACACTAGGATGATGACACATGTCATCATCTTGCTCATTCAAAGTCCCCATAGCAAAAGAGGGGAGTACAAAACTTTTGGGGTAGCATAACATCAGGATGTTGCCAAGCACTACCATCCCATTCACCTAGAATTTGTGAAAATATGAAAGACAATATGATACCCCCATGGAGATAGATTGGGATATTTTTTAAAGTGTCACCATCCCAAGGGACCAAGATAGTAATAAGCATAAACCAAGGTAGATAAAGAATAAATAGGTAGTGAGGAGGCAAAATTTCACCATGTGTCTCTGAATCTATATAAAGGTCTAACAGCCTCAAGGCAACACTTCTAGGAGGAACATGAAGTTGAAAAATGTCAAATGAAAGGTGAAAAAGCATTTAGGGCTGATTGGAAAAAACCACTCAGTTGTAAATATAGGCGATGACACATAAGAAAACAAATTTAAATATGAAAAAGTAAAAGCAAAAATGAGAAAAAGCCATTGGAGACATTAATCCACATGAATTAATTGATTACATTCAATTCAATAAAGCAAGTGAACCCAAAGGGCAATATATGAAATTAATCAAGTCAATTATAATCACATTTTCATTAAATTAATAGTTGCTAATGCAAAATTGATCTCTAGCTTAATTAAGAAGTATTCACATAGTTATAAATAACTATATCTTAAGTGTATAGAAATGGATTCCTATTTAAGTGAGTACCACGATGGAGAGCAAAGGTGAATTATGGAAGGCTTCTCAAAGGATAAATACCCAGGGAAAAACTAATTTTTAAGGAAAAAGGGGAGGATAAAAAGGATGAAAAAAAGTAAACAAGAAGAATGGAAAATGGGTACGGAGGGAAGAGTGGCAGAATGGCAGAGAGTGGTGGTACACAAAGAAAAAGTGCAGCAATAGAAGAAATAAAAAGCTTGCAAGACGCACAGTATGAAGTGGAATGGGTGAAGCAAAGAGAGTAATAAAAGGGGTATGCCAAATATCCAAGGGCGAGGGGAGATGATGAGGTCAGAGAAAAAATTTGAAGGGAATAAAGGGCAAGGTTGGTAATAAGGTGAAAGAGAGGCAGAAAATGCAAAAGGTGGGTAGGGAAGTGGGCCAAGAAGCATGTACAAGGAAAGATAATAGGGAGGCCAATGAAGCAGAGTACTAGGCAACTTTATGGGAGTTAAGGGGGCCAATGGGGAATGTTGTCAACCCTTATGTTAAAAGAGATTGATAAGCTAGAAAATAATGGTAGAACCCAAGGGCACCAAGAAAGAATGTTCAAGGTGGTCTTGGTTTAGGATGCCCTAGGTGAGGGGCATGATTAGTGATGGAAATTAGTTAGGAAATGGGGATTTAGTTATTAGTGGCCAAGATATCCATGAGCAGTGCCTAAATAGTCAAAATGGACATCAGGCCAATGTAGTTTGATTAAAAGGATGGCCGGTGGCTTGCAAATGAAATACCCTAATTTGAAAGACCACAAAGTTTAGGTCAGTTTGGTTGGATGCAAAATTGGTAAGAGGTCAAAACTGGTCAAGGTTGGTTTTGGTTTTCTCATGGTTGATGGTGAAGGGAAGGAAAAGGAATTGTTAGTGGCTGAGCTACTCATAAGTAACACCTACATAGTCTATGGACATTAGGCCAATGTAGTTCCATACAGGGTTTGGGTTAATGGTGTCCAAGTGGGGTGCCCTAATTGGATGAACCATATGGGTTGGTTCAAGATCATGATAGAGGATTTTATATCATAGAGGTGCTGGGTTATGGTGAAGGTAATGGTGAAAGTGCCTAGTTTAAATTGGTGGATAGTTACCATAATGATCTCACATGTCATAGGATGGGATGTGTGGATGGGTAAGGTAGGCTAAATAAAAAGGGAATATCAGGCATATGAACATAAATGACCTTTAATGGAACCAATATAAAGAAGAGGTGTATTTGTTAGGAGGTTACACCTTTTAAAAATATGCAAGGGCAGGAGTTTGGAGATAGTGTTTACCACTACAATCCAAGTTTTAGGAGGTGGGGTCTGTTCAGATCTACAAAGTTATTATGGCTAAGGTTCATCACCACTATAAGCCTAGTTTTAAGGCTAGTAGTGAAGTGATGTCCCAAAAAGAATTTCTTTGATGGTCTAGTAGATTCTATAAGTAAAGAAGTTAGCATCATGGTGAGCGACATAAGATGGACCTTACCTGAGCTAATAGATGCATGGGTAGGCTAGATAAATGGTGGCCATATCTGCATCCTCTATCTTAGCTCCATGGAACTAATGAATTATTAGTTTTTCTAGTTCAGGCCTAACCAACTAGAGGCTACATGGATGGGAGAAGATGGTGGTTCCCTTACTACAAATGAACATTCAACTGGCATAAAAGAAAAGACTGCCATGTTTGGGTAGACACTGCTAATGGTTGGGGTCTGATGCTCAGAGCATGTGGTAGTGGGCTGGTAGAAATAAGAGAGAAAAAGGGGTAAGAAGGGGAATGTATCATTTTAAAAGACCTAGATTAGAGTATGATTCTCTCTATATGGGGATGAATGTGGGTGAAGAGAACATAGTATACCCTTTAGTGGTTGTTTAAATAGGGAATGCTACAAATTAATTAGAAGGATGGTTGAACACAAATCTAGAGTCACCAGATAATTGGTCTAATGCATAGGTAGGAAAATAATGTAAGCCTATGTGTTAAGAAATGCGTGTGTAATCTAATAAAATATTGCATGTCGTGTGACTCCTCACACCCTAATTATTGCATAGTTTGATGTAAACATGTATAAAATGTGTTGGATGTTGCTGGTTGAATGTTATGGTTATGAATGGTATGGTGATGGTTTTCACTTAATTTAAAAATAATGACTATTATTGTTACAATTTTAGATGGTAAAAGTTTTGATGAAAACATCAATCAAGTAAATTAAGATGAGAATAGGGAATGATGCTTCATTTTTGATAATGACTAAAAATGGGTCTGAAGTGGGATCAACTTAATAAATATAAGCCCTTTGAATGTTACACATGAACAATAATTAGTTGATAAAAAAAATTTCTTGATCACATGGTGTTAAATAAACTCTAAATCCCTTGATTTATAGATAGTCGAAATGGAAAATGGGTGATAGGTTGTGTGAAGGGTAATGGGTGATATGTATGATAACCTCATGTGAATTAGTTTGCCCCTTTTATAGGTGACCTAAGAATGGTATTAGATAAGTCCATGTCTTATGATAGATGTAGACTGATCAATGCGGGAAATCTACATAGGAAAGCCAATTATGGATTCCAACTTATTATGTTGATTGAGAGCTGATTGTGACTTTATAATTGGTTTTGAAAGTGTGCCTTTTGCTTTATTTCTATATATGGGAAGTTGATCAATGCAAGAAGCTTCCATGAAATTGCTCTACTTTTGACAAAGTTGACTCAACCATCTTTCAAGGGATTGGTCTAAGCTTATTGGATTAGTTTTAATGTTCTTAATAGCTATCCTTCAAGGGAGTAGTCTACCTTACATGTGGTAATTTTTGTTTTTATTTTTGGGTAGTTATCCTTCAAGGGAGTAGTTTGCAATGCTTAAGATATTGACCCAATTAATTGTTGTAAGATGAAATGTGTTTAGACATGGACCAGTCTAATTAGGTTTTTAGGTTTACCTTTATGAGGGAAAAAATTTACACAAGAAGGTTAATGATATGTGAAAGGGTGTGGTTTTGAGAAAGAATGACCATGGGATTCCATTTTGTTAGAGAGAAAAGTAGCCATGAGAACCATGCTATGGGTAGAGCCATGGTACCAATATTTAGGATTAGGCCATGACTATCATGGTTAATTACATGGTTCTATGTTGTAATAAATTGTCCTCAAAAGGGGAGGAGGAAGGTTGGTGAAGGTAAAAGTCTTATAATCAAGGGATGAACTTAAGTTAGACAAATAGGTGAGCTTGATCCTTCTTTAAAAAAAAAATGAACGCAAATGTGAAGCGTTGAGAGGCTCAGGTTCTGGTTTACCTTTGAGAGAGGACAAATGATAAGATCTTGATCCATACTTATGGGTAATGATATAGGGTTTAAGCCAATTAAAAACAAACTTGCCTCATTTACTCTTCTCCATATTGGTCACATGTTGGTTTTCCTTTAGGATGAGATCTTCGATATTGAAGTCTTGAGGTTTGAGGTAAGGTTGGTTAGGTTTAATAGAGGTGGGTAATCTCCAATGGTTTTATGGGAGAATTTGTATCCCAAATAGGTCAGGTGGTGTCCAAATGGGTTCCCCTAATTTGATATGCCACTTGGTTCAAGTTGGGTTGATGGATAGGTTTGGTTGATAGGTTGAGGCAAAAATCCAAGGGTTAGTTAAGTTACTGGTTAAGGTATGGTTGAAGTTAATAAATTGTTAAATATTTATGGAAGGAAAGCTCCCCAAATTTAATCTTTACATGGGTGAGAAAAATATCCCAAAGTGAAGGTGTTTATGGTTGGGTTTGGTTAGAATGTTGAGTTTTTGAAGGGTATGTCTATGGAATGGACATTTTAACCTTTCCCTTATCCTTTTGTTGGACCTGAAAGTGGGTAACCCTATAGATGGTGTGGTTAAAAAGAAGTGTTGGTTTAGCTTGTTGCTTTGGTTCCTCCTTACTCTTATGTGAGAATGGGGGAAGAGGTAAGTGTTGGGTAGGCTTGGGTGATGGTTGGGTTGGTAATGGGGTAAACAAAGGTTCTTTTGATAACATATTATCCTTACCATAAAGCTGGTGGATAATGGTTGTAAGAGCCTTGTAATGTTATGTATCATGGCCAAGTATCCTATGGTAAGATCACACATGGTGGTCATTGTACCATGATAGTTTTGGGTGTGAGGGGTTGAAAGTTTTGATAGGGTCAAAAGGTTTGATAGGCAGTAAGGTTAATGAAAAGGTTTTCAATAACCTTTATAAAATGGTTAAATATGATTCATGAAAAGGTGTTGGAGGTGATAGGTTTTTAGTTTTGGGAGACATCTTAAAATTAGTTTTTACTATGGAAGTTATGGGTGGTGGGGTAGTTTTGGTTTGTTAATTAGGTTAGGCTAGCTTGGTTAAGGGGGTTCATTTGATAAAATATTATCCTCATATAAGTTATGGATGAGTTCTTGGAGAGATTTGAAATGCTCTACATCATATACATGTGTCTTATGGTATGCATATACTAAGCTAATATTAAACCATTTTGGTTGAGGATGTGAAGGGTCAAAAGTTTTGACAGGTTAGAAATGTTTGAGAGGTGGTAAGGTTAAAGAGGAGGTTTTCAATAACCTTTAGAGAATGGTTGACTATGACTCCAATAAAGGTGGTAGGGGTTTGGTGGTTTTTGGTTTGGGTGTCAAGATAGAATATTGTTTGGTAATAGGTGCTTTTAAGTTGGTATGTTTGCTCAGTGGCTTTGGTTTAGGTAATATGGTTAATGAGCTAGAAGGAGAGGATGGTAAAGTTGGTAGCTTATGTATTGATGGTGTTGGTAGGAAATATGTTTTAGAAAGGAAGTGTGATGGTGTAACTAGTAGAGGTGGTAAGGTTTTGGTATAAATAATGGGCTTCAAGCTCAAGGTAGAGTAATGAGGACTCAAGATGGAGGGCAAGGTTGAAGGAGGGAAAATTTGGGATTTTGGGTTCTTTTATGGTTTTACCACCTTGGTTATTTTTATTGGTTTTGAAAGAGGTATAGATACTTTATTTATTTTAAGTTGTTAAGGGTTGGTTAGTTTAGTAGAGGTTTTAGATGATTGGGTGGAGGTTTTAGAAGTGATAGGTTGGTTCACCAAAGAAGGGGTTGGGGGTTCAAGTTTGGTTTTCTTACCCTTGTCTTGGCTTGTGACAGAAGGTTTTGTAATTAGAGGTTCGATGGATGAGGCTATCTTTTCTTGTGAGATAGTCTTAAAAGAGGGAATGAATGGTTCTATAATAGGGGAGATAGGTGTGGAAGCTTTTATTGAAGGTTTGGGTATGGTTACTTCTTTTTGGGTGTTCAAAGGGGAAGAAGATAACTCTACTTCTTTCATAGGTGGAATGAAATTGGTGGGTTCATGAGTAGGTTATTTTTCATCGAGCATGTTAGGAACCATGTTGATAGTATGCGTGTTGGGAGAGCATTTGATGTTATTGCTCTCATTTCTGTTGAGAGAATGGTTTGGGAAAGGCTGCCTAAATATGTCGAGTACTTGATTTGGTGGGTCATTGGGCTTATCCAATCTAAGCTCCCCCTTGTCTATGAGGGATTTGATAATATTATTAAAGGTGTTACATCTATTAATATCATGCCCTATGATTTGATGAAAGATAGAGTGGTCATTCTCATTATACCATCCTGGCATGGGGTGAGAAGGATCAAACTATTGACATGGTTTAATCAGAGGAAGTTGAATGATGTTGGCTTTTAATAAATTTTCCAAAATAGAAGCATATGGTTCTCCAAGTGGATTTAATTGCTTTTGATTATTCAATATTTGGTTTCTTTGGTTTGAAGGATTTGAGGAATTATAAGTTTGGTTCCTCAAGTTTTGTTGGTTGGTAGATGGTGGTGCGGCTTTGAGGATACTAGCATTGGTGGTCACTTTATCCTTGGTATTGCTATTAGTTAGGTTATTGGGTTTGGATGAAGAGGGATCATTGGGTTTGTAAGTTAAGTTTTTATTTTTCAACTTCAACTTCCCTTCTTCAATGGCTCTATTTTATAGTTTATGAGCCATGGTAAGGACTTCATAAAATGTCTAAAAACTTTAGACACGCAACATGGAGGAAATGTGTTTTGCACATGCTCGAGAAAAAATCTCTATGAGTTTTAGTTGAGGTAAGGGGAAGGAAATTTGGTTTATTAAGCTTCTCCAACGAGCGACAAATTTGGAAACATACTCATCTTCATATTCCTGAATATAGTTGAGGTCAGTAATGGAGACTTTTTTGGAGATATTGATTGAAAAGTGTTCCAATAAAGTTTGGGCTAGTTAAGCAAAGGAGATAATAGAATAATTAGGCAAGGTACTATACCAATATAAGGTTGGTCTTACTAGAGACATGGGGAATGTATGGAGAATTAAGGAGTCATAATGGGTGATTAGGTAACATGAGTGCTGGAATGCCCTAAGATGCTGTTGGGGGTCCTCCTTATTTTTAAACTTAGTAAATTTTGGGATTTCTCATTGTGGAAGGTAGGCATGGATGGATGGGTTTGTAACATATTTTTTCATAGGAAAGGAGGTTTCTAGATCTTGAAAATGAGGATTCAATATTGTTAACTTTGTCAATTAACATCTTGACCATGTCAGTTTGGGGTTGGGTTGGGGGAATGGTAGAATTGATAAACTGATAGGATGGTTGGGAAGAGGGAATATGGTGGTAAGAGGTTGATGCTTATTGAAAGAGTACCCCATAAGAACTTATGGGTATGAATTAAGAGGTAGGGGGAGATATATGGCTTTGTGAGTTAGCCACATATTGATAAAAAGTGGAAGCTATTTATTGGGGAAAAATCGTGGTTAAAGGAATGAATGTATGAGAGGGTTTGGTTTGAGAGGTTACCTAGGTTTGGATGGGAAGAAGTGTTTGGGGTATCAAAATCACCAAGTTTTGGAGAGGGGTGTTGGTTGGTTGGATAGTGGTAAGAGGGGAAGAGGAATGAGTAGTGGAAGTTTGACCCATGGTTGGTAGGGTATCAGTGGGAAGGGGCACATTCACCTTCATGTGAGATGAGTCAGTTAGGGTTGAGGGTGCTTGAGAAGTGATCAAGACAATTGATTAGGTTTGATATACTAGAGGGCGATGAGTTAAGGAAGAAGCATGAGAAATGGAAGGTCGGGTAGAGGTGACACCCACCATGAGGTGGTGCAGTATTTCATAAGGCAAATCCAAGAGAGGGATGGAAGAAGATGGGGCATGAAGGGTCAAGATGGAAATGTAATGCTACAAGGTTGTTATGTTATTATCCAAATAGGTGGTGAATTTAGAATCCCCTTCAAGGACCACTAAGGGTTTATTAGGTGAATGAGGCATATGAGGAGAATCACAGGGTGTCACCTTGATGTTCGAGATCTACTTCATGGGTAAAGATGAGGAAGGAGGTGGGGGTAGGTTGGTTTGTTTTATTTACTATGGTTGGTTTAAGACCATGTTAGAAAATAATTAGAATAAGTCAAATCTCACACCTCCAACAAGAATTAATTAAAAAAAGAAAAGAAATCAACACGCTCTAGAGAATTTTAAGCCCTGGAGTTTTAATTATCTCTTGTTGGATTAAGCCATAAACGAGTATGAATGGAATTGGATTAAAAAGGTCCTAAAAAAAGCTATCTAAGTTTAGTTTTGGGATGTTTAGGCACTTAAGAGTCAATTTTGCATTGAACTAGGTATGTGGCCTGGTACTAGGGGCTTGATCCTTGCACTTCATGAACCCAAAGTCGAGACATGCCATTTAGCCAAATTATAACATTTGTTTAGAGTTTATACTCTGCCAGAGAATATATTTGGTTAACCCCTCAATGATTAAATCTGAGTAGGAAAATTGGGTAGGGGTAAGGTTGTCGTTTGGTGATGAAATCTAAGTCAGACCTTGTCTCAATTATTATTTTGGTGTGTTGATTATGAAAGTGGTTCGGCTTGTGTGTGAAGAATAAAAGTTAATATGTGATTAATTTACCTTTTTAATTAAAGATATGTGAGATAATTAATCAAACAACCCATGAGTGCACTTTATTTTGAACCAAAGGAAAATTTTGATGTCTTTGAATGGGAATAGAATAATGGAAAGGTTTATTTTATGCCAAAAGAAATTTTAGATTCCAAATTGATGAGAATAGAAGAATGTAAGGTTTTATTTTATGCCAAAATAAATTTTAGATTTCAAATTTCATTTGATTAACATAAAATAATGCAAAGATTTGCTTTATGCTAAAAAAAATATTGAATTTCAAATTTCATTTGATGAACATAAAATAATGTAAAGATTTACTCTATGCCAAAGGAAATTTTAGATTTCAAATTTCATGAGAATAAAATAAAGGAGGAGAGCATGGAAATTAAAACTATGAAAAATTGGAAGAAAATGGCACCTAGATGATGCTAGGTCCCACCGGGCGTGCCAAAATGTTTTTGTAAATTTTCACTTTTTTCTTAGTTTTGTATGAGAAAATATAGAAGCACAAGATGAAGGGTGTGTACTTGGGAAAAGTGTTCTCATTGATGAAAAAAAAAAGAGATAACTCATTTTTTTCTTGGAAGGAATACCTACAATAAAACAACACTACCAAAAACTTGTTGGTTAGACAAAGATGCAGGGTAGACTGCCTAGCATATGCTAGATCCAAGAAGCTAAAGCTTCCTTGGATGGTTGTCAATCCACTCCCCTAATAAAAAATGAAGATGATAAAATAAAATAAAGTTAATTTCATTTAAATTAATGATACATTAAATTATAAGTACAAGAATAAATGAAATACTTATTTTAAAAAAAATGACTAAATCTAGCACATGCTAAAACTAGTCAAGGAAAGGCCATAGTTTTGGGGTTTGGGTAAAATGGTAAGGGTCAAAAGGATTATTTTTTTGGGTTGGGTAAATTATCAAGGATGAAAATAGAAAAAAGGGTAAATGTATAGATGAGTAAAAAAAGATAATATGTTGAGTATGGCAAAGAGGTGAAAGAGGTCAAGTGAGGAATATGGTAAAGAGGCAAAATGGGTTAAAGGGGTAAAAGGGTAAATGGTAAGATGAGGAAGGGATGAAGTCAAGAATTTTGAAGGGCATAAAAAGGTTAAGGGAAGGGAGGAAAAAAAAAATGAATAAATAAATTGAAATAACAAAATAAAAGATTACCTCAATGTTTGTAGATGCTTATTGATGAAGATGGTTTGTTGAATTTTGTTGATGAAGATGTCTTGAGGCAATTTCGATAGAGCTTCATTAATTTGAATTATTTTCCTCCAAGGTGTGGAAGATTAATGAACTCATTGAAATGGATGAACACCTACAATAAAATTTGTGCATAAATACTCTAACTTTTCAACCTCTTCCTTAGGTGAAGGAGAGGGGGGGTATTTGTAGTTTTTTTTTGAGGAAACATGCTAAAAGAAGGCATCTTGGAAGTATGGTGCATTTTCCCCCAAGTTCAAGGATGGGATTGGTGGAATATTTATATGGTGGTTTTAAAGTATCCCTACCTTGCATGCAAGTCCAATTTTAGAAGGAATTGTGAAAATGGTTTGAAAATGGGACCGAAGACTTTGTTACACCCTTATTTGTCCTCATTTATGACTTTTAAGAGTTCTTCGACCAAATATGTCACCATTTTTCAAGGGGGTATGGGTGAGTCAAGGTGAGGTTGGTGAATATTGAAATTTTGGATGATAAGTCTCTTATTGGGTCTAAGAAGTCCAAAATAGGGGCTCTTTATCTCTCCCAAGGTGTGAAAGGGGCACACAAGTCAATTTTGAAGGCTATTTTCATGTGAAAATGCAAAACCAAGTCAAATGAGTTACCTTTGAGGAGAAATTCAACCGATTTAAATTGGGGACCCTTGTGATGCTTAAATGAGGTCATTAATCATCTTGGAAAATGGGGCTAAAGGTGGGGTACTAATCCATGTCACTTTGCCACATCATTTTGCCATGTCACATGCCATGTCATTTGTCATGTCATATGCCATGTCACAAGCTAAGTCACATGCCATGTAATTTTCAATGTCACTTTCCATGTCATATTCCATGTCATAATGAATAGTAAAAGTGGGTCCCATAGTGAATAGTGATGGTAAATAGTATTTCATGAATAGTGTTTTGTTAATAGTGATTTCAAAAACTATTTTTGAATGGTGTTTTAAAATAATAATTTTTGAATAGAAATGGGTAGAATATGGACTTTTTTTAAATTATGAGGATGGAATAAGGGGTTAGGAAGGATTTATGAGGATTTAAGGTGGTCTTGAGGCATTTAGACACCTATAACTACAAGTGTGAAGTTTTCGAGTGTCTACAACATGTTTATTTACTTTCATTGTTATGCCTTGAATTAATATATGTGTTCATTGGATGATTCTTTGTGAATTATAATTAAGTCCATCCATATTCATATGTCAACATTTTCATCATGGTTTTTATCATTGGTGCATTGTTTTCACTTGTTTATTGGATCGAGTGTCAGTCTTTATGCATATTATGGTTAGGTTATCATTATGTTTTATATCATGGTGGATACCATCACATGCTACAATAAAAATTAGTTAAATGGATCTTAAAAGCAATGATTCTATGGTACTTTTCCTTGTTCACCTAACATATTCCCAATTTATCCAAACCTTACCAAAATGTAGAGTAATTAAATCACAAATGAATTTCAAATCCCTTCTAGTTAAGCCATGCATTTCCATACTAACAGGTGGCCCAAATTCATACCTATCCTATGTACCAACTTACTCTTCCCCTCTATGAGTACATATTAAGTTCATAAACCCCCCTTTTTTATTTTCCCTATTTTTCCAAACCATAGTGCTAATGATTATAATTGCCTTTGGGCAAATCATTGTGTTTTAATCTATCTAGATGCTAATGATTATAAAAAACTATGGGTAAATCATTATCATTTTCTTGCCCTAACGATGTAAATCAATGGAAAAAGGGGTCATTAGTTGAATTTGGGTGATACCTCTCCACCCTATGTGTTGAGTGTTGATTACATACCAATACTCTTAAGAGGGATCAAACTTCATTTAGTTATCCCATGCTATAGGTGTGTATGAGTAATTGGTGCAATGTGCCAGATGTTGGTGTAATATTAATGTGATTAAGTTATTTTATCATGACTTGTGACCTATTTAATGTGTTCATACTTTATCTTTGGGCTATTATGGTTGTATGTAAATATAATTAGGAGAAATAGATATCATGCTCTTAGTGTGCAAGTGTGATTCTTTTTAATTTAAATGCATAAGCCACTTATGTCAAAAATGGTTTGAAAAGTGTTTATATAGTCATATAATTGAAAATAATTTAAATGGGGCTCATTATGGACATGGTCCAACTTTACTATAGTTTTGAATTTTGACAAGTTAGCCATTATTTGGTAGGAAGATAGGAGAGGGGGGAAAGGACACTAGAGCGGTGTGCTATAGTCCCCTAGGGCACTCTTGTCTAATGGGTGATTTAATTATGCTAAGTGTTAGGTAGGTACTAAAAGGTAACTAAGGTTGATAAGGATATGGCTAAGTTTATTTGGGGGTCATATTAGCTTAAAAGAGTGTGTAAGATGGTCAAAAGTGATCAAAAGGGTCCCTAAGATAGGACTAGAACTAAGTGTGTAAAAGAGTGGTCATAAGTACACAATTTTACCTTAAATTTTTATTTTATGTGTCTACATTTTCCCCCCTTTTGTTATAGTAATGCAAAAAAAGTGAAAGTACTAGATTAAAATAAAAAAGAGTGTGTACCTAAACTTATTTGTGGGATGGAGTCCTAGATGTAAGCCATAATGTTAAAATGTGCTCCACACAAAAATATACTGAAACATATGTAATATTAGTCTTTACTTAAGGTGAATAATAAAAAAATTGAAAGATAAAAAACTAGAGAGTGACAAGGAAAGAATAAACTTGATTGAGTATGCAAATTATTATGCCTTTTTTGGTGCAAAAACTAGTGTGAAAATTGGTGACACTAGTGTGTTGTGCATTTGTATTAACAATGAATATATTGGACCAGATTGTGCATGCATCAATCCTCATATATAAGTGGGTGTGCCAAAAACCTCAAGTGTGATTGACTCCATCATCATCATCCTACAATAATGGAGTAACTTGGAAACTGTATATGAATCTTGATATGTATAACTGGTGTAGATACTAGTGCAAATAATAGACCAGTAACTGTAGATGGAGTAAAGTTTAATTTTGGTGAAAAATTGGCAAAAAATTAGTGTAAATACTGAGTGTAATCTAGGTCTAGTGTATACAAAATGGAAAATAACATGAATTGTCATTCCATTTACTAAACTGGTGCATGATGGAGCAATGTGTTATGCAGATGCCCCCAACTAATATTGGTGCATATAAATTCAAAGGCCAAGTAAAATAACTATAATTTTATGTAAAACCTTAGAGCCAACTTAGAATAACATGTCATACTTGATTTCCCCTAAATTAATCAAATCTATGATAAAACTACGTAATTCTGAGGTTCTAATAAATTATTGAAATGCATATTTTTTAAGTATTTGGACAAAAATGCTAAGAAGGACACTAGAGCAGTGAAATTGAAACTAATGTGATGCCTCTATCTAATTTGTCATTTTATGTGTTTTTTGAGCCTAAAACTAAGTCAATTATGTATCCACTGCTAAATCCTATCTGTGTAACTTTTTGGGAAGGTTAAGTCTCTAAGATAAACTTCTATGAATTCTCCCTCATTTTAGGTGAGTTATTGAGCATTCATAAGAACTTAACTAAATAAAAGGTTATGCAGTGGGTTTTTATGATGTAAAAATATGTAAATTTAAGTAATATTAACATCATGAAGAAGCATGGCATCATTATGTATGTAAACTGGGTAGATGCACGTGAACACAAACATTCACAAGAAGTGTATCTAGATAAGTGTGACAATGAAGGATGTAAATACCTGAGTAAATGAGTATATAATAATGTAAGATGCATGTGAACACAAACATTCACAAGAAGTGTGTCTAGATAGGTGTGACAATGAAGGATGTAAATACCTGAGTAAATGAGTATATAATGTTAAATGTATCTACTTAGGGAGAAATGCATGATGTCCATCATGGCATTGGAGGGGGTTGGGTGCATGATTCCCATCATGGAATATAAATTTGAGTAAAGAATCAATCAAAATGTCATGGCCATGATTCAAACAATCAAAGAGTACACTTTGTATCATAGGATTATGAATAAGGCTGTTAGTCTCTTGTTAGCGAGTAAAATTCAAACCCAAAAACTTCAATACAAACTAACAATTCTTACCTACATACTTGGGTGGGTATAAATAACAAGAACATAATTAAGACATAACTAAAAGCACAAAAGAGAAACTCCCTATGAACTTATTTATAGATCCAAATCTACTTTTTGAGGTATTTATATTGCTCAGCTTGTAAATAATGGAGTCTTTGTAAATAGTACTCTTACATCATCTCCACTTTGTTCACTTTAGCTTTGATTGATTTGGCTTGGCAAATGGGCAAGGTAACACTACAATAATGAATATTTTTAGAGGTATTTTGGCATAATAACATTAAAATAGAAAATCTTTGTATGTATTTGTGCATAATAACTTTACACCAAGAGATCTTAAAGATCAATGGGTGAGGCCTTCTATTTATATCCTCCAAAATTCACTCTCACCCAAGTGTAGCTAGGTTAGAACTAACTACAATTGACATTTAAAATAACCCTAAATAAATTAAGGATAACTCTAGTTGAGTTAATAAGGGGAAATGTAATTAATATTTGGGCTAGAGATCCCATTAATTAGCCATGGCTCTCCATTTCTACATTTAAGACTCTTTAGGGAGATATTATTCACATGTCAAGGAACTAGGGTTTTTGAAGGAAAATCAATTATACATTGGTATCTGTAAGTTATTTAAAGATATTTCACCATATATAGGATCTATAGATGAAGGCACAAAGAACCCAAAAACCCTAATTTCCTCACTATAAGTGGACATGAGTTCCCTAGTTTAGACAAGACTAGCACCCCTTTAGTTTCCTCTTCCTAGCACTATTATCTAGGTCTAGATCTAGTTATATATTCCTAATTCTAGCCATTAGACTTCTATACACAAAAAGATTTAGATTTAGATTCCTCTCAGAGGCAAAAATTCCAACTAACTCTTTGTTTCTGCTTACTATTGTGTCCAACATACCCCACTTTCAATTTTTTTTGAGTAGGGGCCCATTTCAGCCTAAAAAGAACCAGCTATGGTGGGTGAATCATTTATTCATGTTTAACATGTGCTTAAAAATGATAGGATTTCTTGAGCATTCTTATGACCATGTTTATGATTAAGAATAGTTGCCTTAATGCTAATAATATTTTCCATTGCCCTAGCTATCCAATTTCTCATTTTTTATTCTACTTAGGCTTACTTGTTAATGGTTTTTGAAAGTTTCTTAAGTGTACATGATCTCCAAGGTTGCACTTGACATTCCTATGTTTGGGTATTTTATTTGACATTCATATATATCACACATGTTCCTCAAAATATTTTCTTATCAGATATTTTGTGCAAACTCAGACATCCCAAAGCTTCATAGCCTTTTTTTAACTTGGTGAAGTTTTACACTTTAATCTTTAAAGAAATTAGTGATATGTAGTGATAACCCACTAAAATGTGGCTATTTTAAGACTTTTGGGTAAGAAAAACACTAGGATGTTGCAAAGTGTCATAGTCCCACTCACCCAAAAATTGACAAGATTAAAGTTTTAATTTAAGAAATTTCCAGGCAAGCGGAGCCATGATAACTATTCATGTGTCCCAATCTTGCACACATGCTATGATAAAAATAGCCTAAAAGTTTTTAAGTCTTCTAGGAAAATAAAACACTGGGATGATGACACATGTCATCATCTTCCTCATCCAAAGTATCCATAGTAAAAGAGGGGAGTACAAAACTTTTGGGGTAGCATAACATCAGGATGTTGCCAGGTACTGCGATCCCATTCACCTAAAACTTGTGAAAATATTAAGGACAATATGATACCACCATGGAGATAGATTGGGATATTTTTCCAAGTGTCACCATCCCAAGGGGCCAAGCTATTAATAAGCATAAAACAAGGTAGATAAAGAATCAATAGGTAGTGTGGAGGCAAAATTTCACCATGTGTCCCTGAATCTATATAAAAGTATAATAACCTCAAGGCAACGCTTCTAGGAGGAGTATGAAGTTGAAAAATGTCAAATGAAAGGTGACTAAACATTCGGGGTTGAGTGGAAAAAACCACCTAGTCGTAAATATAGGTGATGACAAATAATAATAAAAAATTAAATATGAAAAAGTAAATGCAGAAAGGACCAAAAGCCATTGGAGACATTAATCCACATAAATTAATCGATTACATTCAATTCAATAAAGCAAGTGAACCCAAAGGGTAACATATGCAATTAACCAAGTCAATTACAATCAAATTTTCATCAAATTAATAGTTGCAAATAGAAAATTGATCTCTAGCTTAATTAAGAAGTATTCACATAGTTATAAAGAACTAGAGCTTAAGTGTATAGGAATGGATTCTTATTAAAGTGAGTACCATGATGGAGTGCAAAGGGGAATTATGGAAGGCTTCTCAAAGGATAAATACCCAAGGAGAAACTAGTTGTGAAGGAAAAAGGGGATGATAAAAAGGATATAAGGATGGAAAAAAGTAAACAGGAAGAATGGAAAATGGGTACAGAGGGAAGAGTGGAAGAATGGAAGAGAGTTGTGGTACACATAAAGAAAAATCACAAAAATAGAAGAAACAAAAAGCTTGCAAGATGCACAGTACGAAGTGGAATGGGTGAGGAAAAGAGAGTGATAAAGGGGGTATGACAAATATCCAAGGGGTAGGGGAGATGATGAGGTCAGAGAAAGAAGTTGAAGGGAATAAAGGGCAAGGCTGGTAATAAGGTGAAAGAGAGGCAAAAAATGTAAAAGGTGGGTGGGGAAGTGGGCCAAGAAGCATGCAAAAGAAAAGATGATAGGGAGGCCAATGAAGTAAATTAGGAGGAAACTTTATGGGAGGTAAGGGGGGCCAATGGGTAATGTTGTCAACCCTTGTGTTAAAAGAGATTGATAAGCTATAAAACTATGGTGGATAATGTGGGTGGCATTAGAACCCAAGGGCACCAAGAAAGAATGTTCAAGGTGGTCTTAGTTTGGGATGCCCTAGGTGAGGGGCACAATTAGTGATGGAAATTAGTTAAGAAATGGGGATTTAGTTGTTAGTGGCCAAGCTATCCATGAACAATGCCTAAATAGTTGAAATAGACATTAGACCAATGTAGTTCAATTAAAAGGATGGCTTTTGCTGTTAAATGGAATACCCTGATTTGAAAGACCATGAAGTTTAGGTCAGGCTGGTTGGATGCAAAATTGGCAAGAGGTCAAAATTGGTTAAGGTTGGTTTTTGTTTTCTCATGGTTGATGGTGAAGGGAAGAAAAAGGAAATGTTAATGGCTAATCTACTTTTAAGTGGAACCTACATAGTCTATGGACATTAGGCCAATGTAGTTCCATATAGGGGTTAGGTTAATGGTGTCCAAGTGGGGTGCCCTAATTGGATGAACCATATGGGTTGGTTTAGGTTAATGGTAGAGGATTTTGTATCATAGAGGTGTTGGGTTATGGTGAAGGTAATGGTGAATGTTCCTAGTGTATATTGGTGGATAGTTACCATAATGATCTCACATGTCATAGGATGAGAGGTGTGGATGGGTAAAGTAGGGTAAATAAGAAGGGAATATCAAGCTTAGGAACATAAATGACCTTCAATGGAACCAATCTAAAGAAGAGGTGTCTTTGTCAGGAGGTTACACATTCTAATATTATGTGAGGGTAGGAGTTTGGAGATAGTGTTTACCACTATGAGTCAAGTTTTAGGAGTTAGGGATCTATTCAGATCTATATAGTTACTATGGCCAAGGTTCATCACCACTGTGAGGCAAGTTTTAAGGGTAGTAGTGAAGTGACAACCTAAAAAGAATTTCTTTGACGGTCAAGTAGATTCTACAAGTAAGGATGTTATCAGCATGGTGAGTGATAGAGGATGGACCTTGCTTGACCCAAGAGCTACATGGGTAGGCTAGATAAAGGGTGGCCATGTCTACATATTCTATCCTAGATACATGGAACCAATGACTTATTAGTTTTGATAGTTTGGGCCTAACCAGCTAGAGGTTGTATGGCTGGGAGAAGATGGTGGTTCCCTTGATACAAATGAACATTTAAATAGCATAAAAGAAAAGACTGCCATGTTGTAGTAGACACTACCAATGGTTGGGGTCTGATGCTCAGAGCATGTGGTAGTGGGCTGGTATGAATAAGAGGGAAAAAGGGGTAAGAAGGTGAATGTATCATTGTAAAAGGCCCAAAGTAGAGTATGATTCTCACTCTATGGGGATGAATGTGGGAGAGGAGAATAGAGTATACCCTTTAGCAATTGTTTAAACAGGGAATGCTACAGCTTAAGTAAAAGGATGTTTGAACACAAATCTAGAGTCACTAGATAATTGGTCTAATTCATACGTAAGAAAATTATGTATGCCTATGTGTTAAGCAATGGGTGTGTAATCTAATAAAATATTACATATGTCATGTGACTCCTCACACCCTAAATATTGCATAGTTTGATGTAAACATGTATAAAATGTGTTGGATGTTGCTGGTTGAATGTTATGGTTATGGTTATGAATGGTATGGTGATGGTTGTTGTATTCTCACTCAATGTAAAAATAATGACTATTGTTGTTGCAATGTTAGATGGTAAAAGTTTTGATGAAAACATCAACCAGGTACATTAAGATGAGAATAGGGCACGATGCTTCAATTTTGACAAGGACTGAAAATGGATCTAAAGTGGGATAAAATTAATGAATATAAGCCCTTCAAATGTTATGCATGAACAATAGTTAGCTGATAAAAAAAGTTTCTTGATCACAGGGTGTCAAGTAAGCTCTAAATCCCTGATTTATAGATAGTTAAAATGGAAAATGGGTGATAGGTTGTGTGAAGGGTAATGGGTGATATGTATGATAACCTCATGTGAATTAGTTTTCCCCTTTTATAGGTGACCTAAGAATGGTATTAGATAAGTCCATGTCTTATGATAGATGTAGACTGATCAATGCGGGAAATATACATAGGAAAGCCAATTATGGATTCCAACTTATTATGTTGATTGAGAGCCAATTGTGACTTTATAATTGGTTTTGAAAGTGTGCCTTTTGATTTATTTCTATATATGGGAAGTTGATCAATGCAAGAAGCTTCCATGAAATTGCTCTACTTTTGACAAAGTTGACTCAACCATCTTTCAAGGGATTGGTCTAAGCTTATTGGATTTGTTTTAATGTTCTTAATAGCTATCCTTCAAGGGAACAATCTACCTTACATGTGGTAATTTTTATTTTTATTTTTGGGCAACTGTCCTTTGAGGGAGTAGTTTGCAATGCTTAAGATATTGACCCAATTAATTGTTACAAGATGAAATGTGTTTAAACATGGACCAGTCTAATTAGGTTTTGAGGTTTACCTTTATGAGGGAAAAACTTTACACAAGAAGGTTAATATTATGTGAAAGGGTGTGGTTTTGAGAGAGAATGAGCATGGGATTCCATCTTGTTAGATATGAAAAGTATCCATGAGGACCATGCTATGGGTAGAGCCATGGTACCCATATTTAGGATTAGGCCATGACTATCAAGGTTAATCACATGGTTCTATATTGTAATCAATTGTCCTCAAAAGGGGAGGAGGAAGGTGGGTGAAGGTTAAAATCTTATAATCAAGGGATGAGCTTAAGTTAGATAAATAGGTGAGCTTGGTCCTTCTTTAAAAAAAAAATGAATGTAGATGCAAAGCGTTGAGAGGCTCAAGTTCTAGTTTGCCTTTGAGAGAGGATAAATGATAAGCTCTTGATCCATACTTATGGGTGATGATGTAGGGTCCAAGCCAATTGAAAGAAAACTTGCCTCATTTACTCTTCTCCATATTGGTCACATGTTGGTTTTCCTTTAGGATGAGATCTTCAATATTGAAGTATTGAGGTTTGAGGTAAGGTTAGTAAGGTTTAATGGAGGTGGGTAATATCTAATGGTTCGATAGGAGAATTTATATCCCAAATAGGTTAGTTGGTGTCCAAATGGGTTCCCCCAATTTGATATACCACTTGGTTCAAGTTGGGTTGATGGATAGGTTTGGTTGATAGGTCAAGGAAAAAATCCAAGGGTTAGTTAAGTTCATGGTTAAGGTATGGTTGAAGTTAATAAATGGTTGAAGATTTATGGAAGGAAAGTTCCCCCAATTTAATCTTTGCATGGGTGGGAAAAAGATCCCAAAGTGAAGGTGTTTGTGGTTGGGTTTGATTAGAATGTTGAGGTTTTGAAAGGTATGTTTGTGGAATGGACATTTTAACCTTTCCCTTTTCCTTTTGTTGGACCTAAATGTGGATAACCCTAAAGATGGTGTGGTTAAAAATAAGTGTTAGTTTAGCTTGTTGCTTCAGTTCCTCCTTACTCTTATGTGAGAATGGGGAAGAGGCAAGTGTTGGGTAGGCTTGGGTGATGATTGGGTTGGTAATGGGGTAAATAGAGGTTCATTTGATCACATATTATCTTTATTGTGAAGTTGGTGGACAATGGTTTTAAGAGCATTGGAATGTTCTGTATCATGGCCAAGTATCCTATGGTAAGAACACACATGGTGGTCATTGTACCATGATGGTTTTGGGTGTGAGGGGTTGAAAGTTTTGATAGGGTCAAAAGGTTTGATAGGAAGTAAGGTTAAGCAAGAGGTTTGCAATAATGTTTATAAAATGGTTGAATATGATTCATGCAAAGGTGTTAGAGGTGATAGGTTTTTAGTTTTGGGAGTTGTCCTAAAATTAGTTTTTACTATGGAAGTTATGGGTGGTGGGGTAGTTTTGGTTTGTCAATTAGGTTGGGTTGGATTGGTTAAGGGAGGTTCATATGATAACATATTATCCTCATTTAAGTTATGGATGAGTTCTTCAAGAGATTCACAATGCTCTGTGTCATGTCTAGGTGTCTTATGGTATGCACAGACTAAGCTAACATTAAACCATTTTGGTTGAGGACATGAAGGGTCAATTTTTTTGACAGGTTGGAAATGTTTGAGAGGTGGTAAGGTTAAGGAGGAGGTTTTTAATAATCTTTAGAGAATGGTTGAGTATGATTACAATAAAGGTGGTAGGGGTTTGGTGGATATTGGTTTGGGTGTCAAGATAGAAGACTGTTTGGTGATAGGTGATTTTAAGTTGGTATGTTTGCTCAGTGGATTTGGTTTATTTAATATGGTTTATGAGCTAGAAGGAAAGGATCGTAAGGTAGGTAGCTTATGTATTGCCAATGTTGGTAGGAAAGATGTTTTAGAAAGGAAGTGTAACGGTGTAACTAGTAGAGGTGATAGGGTTTTAGTATAAATAATGGGCTTCATGCTCAAGGTAGAGGGATGAGGAATCAAGATGGAGGGCAAGGTTGAAGGAGGGAAAATTTGGGATTTTAGGTTCTTTTTTGGTTTTACCACCGTAGCTGTTTTTGTTGGTTTTGAAGGAGGTTTAACTACTTTATTTATTTCAAGCAGTTAAGGTTTGGCTAGTTTAGTAAAGGTTTTAGATGATTGGGTGGAGGTTTTAGAAGTGCTAGGTTGGTTCACCAAAGAAGGGGTTGGGGGTTTTGGTTTGGTTTTCTTACCCTTGTCTTGGCTTGTGATATAAAGTTCTATAATTAGAGGTTCACTGGATGAGGCAATCTTTTCTTGTGAGATAGCCTTCAAAGAGGAAACAAATGGTTCTATAATAGGGGAGATAGGTGTGGAAGTTCATATTTAAGGTTTAGGTATGGTTACTTCTTATTTTTGGGTGTTTAAAGGGGTATAAGGTAATTCTACTTCTTTCATAGGTGGAGTGGAATTGGTGGGTTGATGAGTAGGTTATTTGTCATCGAGCATGTTAAGAATCATGTTGATAGGTATGGGTGTTGGGAGAGCATTCGGCATTATTACTCTCATTTTTGGTGGGAGAATGGTTTGGAAAATGATATCTGAATATGTGGAGAGCTTGATTTGGTGGAGCATTGGGGTTGTCTAATATAAGCTCCCCCTTGTCAATGAGGGATTTGACAAGATTATTAAAGATGTTACAGTTGTTAATATCATGCCCTACAACCTTATGAAAGACAAAGTGGTCATTCTCATTATACCATCCTGGTATGGGGAAAGAAGGATCAAACTATTGAGGTGGTTTAATCGGTGGAAGTTGAATGATATTGGATGTTAACAATTTTTCCAAAATAGAAGCATATGGTTCTCCAAGTGGATTTAATTTCTTCTGATTATTCAATATTTGGTTTCTTTAGTTTGAAGGATTTGAGGAATTATAGGTTTAGTTCCTCAGGTTTTGCTAGTTTGTAAATGGTGGAGGTGTGGTTTTGAGGATAATAGCATTGGTGGTCACTTTGTCCTTGGTATTACTATTAGTTAGGTTATTGGGTTTTGATGAAGAGGGATCATTGGGTTTGTAAGTTAAGTTTTTATTTTTCAACTTCAACTTCCCTTCTTCAATGGCTCTATTTTATAGTTTATAAGCCATAGTAAAGGCTTCATCAAATGTCTAAAAACTTTGGACATGCAACATGGAGGAAATGTGTTTTGTACATGCTCAAACAAAAATCTCTATGAGTTCTAGTTGAGGTAAGGGGAAGAAAAGTAAGTTTATTAAGCTTCTCTAACGAGTGACAAATTTGGAAACATACTCATCTTCATATTTCTGAATAGAGTAGAGGTCGGTAAAGGAGACTTTCTTGGAGATATTGATTGAAAAGTGTTCCAAGAAAGTTTTGGCTAGTTGAGCGAAGGAGATAATAGAATGTTTATGTAAGACATTATACCAATATAAGATCGGTCATGCTAGAGACATGGGGAAAATGTGGAGAAGCAAGGAGTAATCATGGGTGATTAGGTAACATGAGTGCTAGAATGCCCTAAGATGCTACTGGGGGTCCTCTTTATTTTTAAACTTAATAAATTTTGGGAGTTACCATTGTGGAGGGTAGGCATAGATTAGGATGGACAGATGGGTTTGTTACATATTTTGTCATAGGAAAGGACGTCGATAGATCTTGAAAATGAGGGTTCAATATTGTTAACTTTGTCAATTAACATCTTGGCCAAGTCAGTTTGGGGCTGGGTTGGGGGAATGGTAGAGATGATAAACTGATAAGATGTTTGGGAAGAGGGAATATGGTGGTAAGAGGTTGATGCTTGTTGAAGGGATACCCCATAAGAACTTGTGGGTATGAATGAAGAGGTAGGGGGAGATATAAGGCTTTGTGGGTTAGCCACATATTGATAAGGGGTAGAGGTGGAGGTTTGACCCATGGTTGGTTGGTTATTGGTGGGAGGGGCACACTCACCTTCGTGTGAGATGAATCAGTTAGGGATGAGGGTGCTTGAGCAATGATTAGGACATTAGATTAGGTTTGATCTACTAGAGGGCCATGAGTTGAGGAAGAAGCATGAGAAATGTAAGGTTGGGTAGAGGTGACACCCACCATGAGGTGGTGTGGTATTCCATAAGGCAAATTCAAGAGATGGATGGAAGAGGCTAGGGCATGAAGGGCCAAGGTGGCAAGGTAATGTTGTAAGGCCATCAAGTTATTTTATAGATAGGTGGTGAAGTTAGCATCCCCTTCGAGGACCACCGAGGGTCAATTAGGTGAATGAGGCATATAAGGAGAATCACGGGGTGTCACTTTGATGTTTGAGATGTAATTCATGGGTAAAGATGAGGAAGGAGGTGGGGGTAGGTTGGTTTGGTTTTTTGCCTATGGTTGGGTTAAGACCATGTGAAAAACCAAATAGAAGAAGTTGAACCTCGCACCTCTAACAAGAAGCAGTTATAAAAAAGAAAAGAAATCAACACACTGTAGAGAATGTTAAGTCCTGGAGTTTTAATTATATCTTTTTGGCTTAATCCTTAAATGAGTATGAAGGGAATTGGATTAAAAAGGTCCTAAAAAAAGCTATCTAAGTTTGGTTTTGGGATGTTTAGTCACTTAAGAGTCAATTCTACACTGAACCAGGTATGTGGCCTAGTACTAGGGGCTTGCTCCTCACACTTCATGAACCTGAAGTCGAGCCAAGCCATTTAGTCAAAATATACCATATGTTTAGAGTTTATAATCTACTAGAGAATAGAGTTGGTTTACCCCTCGGTGATTAAATTTGAGTAGGAAAACTAGGTAGGGGTAAGGTTGCCGCTTGGTGATGAAATCCAAGTCAGACCCTGTTTCATGTATTATTTAGGTGTGTTGATTATGAAAGTGGTTCAACTTGCGTGTGAAGTAGAAAAGTGCATCTATGATTAATTTACCTATTTAATTAAAGATACATGATCTAATTAAGCAAGCAATCCATGAGTGCAATTGATTTTAAACCAAAGGAAAATTTTGATATCTTTGAATGGGCATAAAATAATGTTAAGGTTTTTTTTATGCCAAAAGAAATTTTAGATTCCAAATTGATGAGAATAGAAGAATGCAAGGATTTATTTTATGCCAAAATAAATTTTGGATTTCAAATTTCACTTGATGAACATAAAATAATGCAAATATTTACTTTATGCTAAAATAAATTTTGAATTTCAAATTTCATTTGATGAACATAACATAATGTAAAGATTTACTCTATGCCAAAGGAAATTTTAGATTTCAGATTTCATGAGCATAAAATAAAGGAGGAGATCATGTAAATTTAATATATGAAAAATTGGAAGAAAAGGGCACCTAGATGATTCTAGGTCCCATCGGACGTGCCAAAATGTTTTTGTAATTTTTTACTTTTTTTTGAGTTTCCTATGAGAAAAGATAGAAACACAAGATGAAGGGTCTGTACCTAGTAAATGTGTGCTCATTGATGATCAAAGAAAGAGAGAAATCCTTTTTTGTCTTGGAAGGAATACCTATAATATAACAACATTACCACAAGCTTGTTGGTTAGACAAAGATGTAGGGTGGACCGCCTAGCATATGCTAGATCCAAGAAGCTAAAGCTTCCTTGGATGGTTGTCAATCCACTCCCATAATAAAAAATGAAGATGGTAAAATAAAAGAAATGTAATTGCATTTAAATTAATGATAAATTAAATGCTAATTACAAAAATAAATGAAATACTTATTCAAAGAAAAATGACTAAATCTAGCACATGCTAAAACTAGTCAAGGAAAGGCCATAGTTTTGGGGTTTGGGTAAAATGGTAAGGGTCAAAAGGATTATTTTGTTGGGTTGGGTAAATGATCAAGGCTAAAAATAGACAAAAGGGTAAATGGATAGATGATTAAAAAAAGATAATATGTCGAGTATGGCAAAGAGGTGAAAGAGGTCAAGTGAGGAATATGGCAAAGAGGCAAAATGGGGTAAATGGGTAAAAGGGTAAATGGTAAGATGAGGAAGGGATGAAGACGAGAATGGTGAAGGGAGTGAAAAGGTTAATGGAAGAGAGTCCAAAAGGAAATAAATAAAGAAATTGAAATAACAAAATAAAAGATTACCTCAATGTTTGTAGATGCTTATTGATGAAGATGTCTTGAGGCAATTTTGGCAGAGCTTCATTACTTTGAATTATTTTCCTCCAAGATGTGGAAGAGTAATGGAATCCTTGAAATGGATGAACACTTATAGTAAAATTTGGGAAGAAATACTCTAACTTTTCAGCCTCTTCCTTAGGTGAAGGAGAGGGGGGGTATTTGTAGTTTTTTTTGAGGAAACAGGGTAAAAGAGGGCATCTTGGAAGTATGGCACATTTTCCCCCAAGGCTAAGTATGGGGTTGGTGGAATATTCCTATAGTGGTTGTAAATTATCCCTACCTTGCATGTGTAATATAATAAAATATTGTATATGTCATGTGACTCCTCAGACCCTAACTATTTCATAGTTTGAAATAAACATGTATAAAATGTGTTGGACGTTGTGTATGTCATGTGACTCCTCACACTCTTCCAACGTTACGAATGAATAGTAATTAGTTGATAAAAAGGTTTCTTGATCACAGGGTGTCAAGTAAGCTCTAAATCCTTTGATTTATATATATTCAAAAGGGAAAATGTGTGATAGGTTGTGTGAAGGGTAATGGGTGATATGTATGATAACCTCATGTGAATTAGTTTACCCCTTCTATAGGTGACCTAAGAAAGGTATTAGATAAGTCCATGTCATATGCTAGATGTAGATTGATCAATGTGAGAAATCTACATGGGAAAGCCAATTTTGGCTTCTAACTTATTATGTTACTTGGGAGCCGATTGTGGCTTTAGAATTGGTTTTAAAATTGTGCCTTTTGCTTTATTTCTATATATGGGAAGCTAATTGATGTAGGAAGCTTCCATGAAATTGCTCTACTTTTGACAAAGTTGACTCAACCATCTTTCAAGGGATTGGTCTAAGCTTATTGGATTTGTTTTAATGTTCTTAATAACTATCCTTCAAGGGAGCAGTCTACCTTACATGTGGTAATTTTTATCTTTATTTTTGGGCAGCTGTCCTTTAAGGGAGTAGTTTGCAATGCTTAAGATATTGAGCCAATTAATTATTTCAAGATGAAATGTGTTTAGACATGGACCAGTCTAATTAGGTTTACCTTTATGAGGAAAAAAATTTAAACAAGAAGGTTAATGATATGTGAAAGGGTGTGGTTTTGAGAGAAAATGACCATGGGATTCTATCTTGTTATAGATGAAAAGTATCCATGAGAAGCATGCTATGGGTAGAGCTGTGGTACCCATATTTAGGATTAGGCCATGACTATAAAGGTTAATCACATGGTTCTATGTTGTAATTAATTATCCTCAAAAAGGGAGGAGGAAGGTGGGTGAAGGTTAAAATCTTATAATCAAGGGATGAGCTTGAGTTAGACAAATAGGTGAGCTTGATCCTTCTTTAAAAAAAATTAATGTAGATGTGAAGCATTGAGAGGCTCAGGGTCTAGTTTACCTTTGAGAGAGGACAAATGATAAGCTCTTGATCCATACTTATGGGTGAAGATGTAGGGTCCAAGCTAATTGAAAGTAAACTTGCCTCATTTACTCTTCTCCATATTGGTCACATGTTGGTTTTCCTTTAGGATGAGATCTTGGATATTGAATTCCTGAGTTTTGAGGCAAGGTTAGTTAGGTTTAATGGAGGTGAGTAATCTCTAATGGTTTGATGGGAGAGTCTATATCCCAAATAGGTCAGGTGGTGTCCAAATGGGTTCCCCCAATTTGATATACCACTTGGTTCAAGTTGGGTTAATGGATAGGTTTGGTTGATAGGTCGAGGCAAAAATCCAAGGGTTAGTTATGTTCATGGTTAAGGTATGGTTGAAGTTAATAAATGGTTAAATATTTATAGAAGGAAAGTTTCCCTAGTTTAATCTTTGCATGGGTGGGAAAAGGATCCTAAAGTTAAGGTGTTTATGGTTGGGTTCGATTAGAATGTTGAGGTTTTGAAGGGTATGTCTATGGAATGGACATTTTATCCTTTCCCTTATCCTTTTGTTGTACTTGAAAGTGGGTAACCCTATAGATGGTGTGGTTAAAAAGAAGTGTTGGTTTAGCTTGTTGCTTCGGTTCCTCCTTACTATTATGTGAGAATGGGGGAAGAGGCAAGTGTTGGGTAGGCTTGGGTGATGGTTGGGTTGGTAATGGGGTAAACAGAGGTTCATTTGATAACATATTATACTTACCATAAAGCTGGTGGATAATGGTTTTAAGAGCCTTTTAATGTTTTGTATCATGACCAAGTATCCTATGGTAAGAGCACACATGGTGGTCATTATAAAATGATGGTTTTGTGTGTGAGGGGTTGAAAGTTTTAATAGGGTCAAAAGGTTTGATAGGTAGTAAGGTTAAGGAAGAGGTTTGCAATAACCTTTATAAAATGGTTGAATATGATTCATGTAAAGGTGTTGGAGGTGTTAGGTATTTAGGTTTGAGAGCCTTCTTAAAATTAGTTTTTACTATGGAAATTATGGGTGGCGGGGTAGTTTTGGTTTGTCAATTAGGTTGGGCTGGCTTGGTTAAGGGAGGTTCATCTAATAACATATTATCCTCATATAAGTTATGGATGAGTTCTTAGAGATATTTGCAATTATCTGTGTCATGTCTAGGTGTCTTATGGTATGCACAAACTAAGCTAACATTAAACCATTTTGGTTGAGGACATGAAGGTCCAAAGTTTTAATAGGTTGGAAATGTTTGAGAGGTGGTAAGGTTAAGGAGGAGGTTTTCAATAACCTTTAGAGAATGGTTGAGTATGACTCCACTAAAGGTAGTAGGGGTTTAGTTGTTTTTGTAGGGGTTTAGTGGTTTTTGGTTTGGGTGTCGAGATAGAAGATTGTTTGGCGATAGGTGCTTTTAAGTTGGTATGTTTACTCAGTAGCTTTGGTTTAGGTAATACAGTCGATGAGCTAGAAGGAGAGTAGGGTAAGGTAGGTAGCTTATGTATTTTTAGTGTTGGTAGGAAAGATGTTTTATAAAGGAAGTGTGATGGTGTAACTAGTATAGGTGGTAGGGTTTTATTATAAATAATGTTCTTCATGCTCAAGGTAGAGGGATGATGATTCAGGATGGAGGGTAAGGTTGAAGGAGGGAAAATTTGGGAGTTTGGGTTCTTTTATGGTTTTACCACCTTGGTTATTTTTGTTGGTTTTGAAGGAGGTTTAGCTACTTTATTTGTTTCAAGTGATTAAGGGTTGGTTAGTTTAGTAGAGGTTTTAGATGATTGGGTGGAGGTTTTAGAAGTTCTAGGTTGGCTCACCAAAGAAGGGGTTGGGGGTTCTGGTTTGGATTTCTTATCCTTGTCTTGGCTTGTGATAGAAGGTTCTGTAATTAGAGGTTAGGTGTATGAGGCTATCTTTTCTTATTAGATATCCTTCAAAGAAGGAACAAATGGTTCTATAATAGGGGAGATAGGTGTGGAAGCTTCTATTGAAGGTTTGGGTATGGTTACTTCTTTTTGGGTATTCAAAGGGGTAGAAGGTAACTCTACTTATTTCATAGGTGGAATGGAATTGGTGGGTTGACGAGTAGGTTATTTGTCATTGAGCATGTCATGAATCATGTTCATAGTATGGGTGTTGGGAAAGCATTCGATGTTATTGCTATCATTTTTGGTGGGAGAATGGTATGGAAAAGGTTGTTTGAATATGTTGAGAGCTTAATTTGGTGGAGCATTAAGGTTATCTAGTCTAATCTCCCTCTAGTCGATGAGGGATTTGACAAGATTATTAAAGGTGTTACATATGTTAATATCATGCCCTCTGACCTGATGAAAGACACAGTGGTCATTCTCATTATACCATCCTAGCGTGGGGTGAAAAGGATTAAACTATTGAGGTGGTTTAATTAATGGAAGCTGAATGATGTTGGATTTTAACAATTTTTATGAAATAGAAGCATATGGTTCTCCAAGTGGATTTAATTTCTTTTGATTATTCAATATTTGGTTTCTTTGGTTTGAAGGATTTGAGGAATTATAGGTTTGGTTCCTCAAGTTTTGTTGGTTGGTAGATGGTGGAGGTGTGGCTTCGAGGATAATAGCATTGGTGGTCACTTTATCCTTGGTATTGTTATTAGTTAGGTTATTAGGTTTGGACGAAGAGGGATCATTAGGTTTGTAAGTTAAGTTTTTATTTTTCAACTTAAAATTCCCTTCTTTAATGGATCTATTTTCTAGTTTATGAGCCATGGTAAAGGCTTCATCAAATGTCTAAAAACTATGGATGTGCAAGATGGAGGAAATGAATTTTGCACATGCTCGAGCAAAAAGCTTTGTGAGTTATAGTTGAGGTAAGGGGAAGGAAAGTTGGTTTATTAAGCTTCTCCAATAATCGATAAAGTTGGAAACATAATCATCTTCATATTGCTGAATATAGTAGAGGTCGGTAATGGAGACTTTCTTGGAGATATTGATTGAAAAGTGTTCCAAGAAAATTTGGGCTAGTTGAGCAAAGGAGATAATAGAATGTTTAGGCAAGGAACTATACCAATCTAAGGCCGGTCCTGCTAGAGACATGGGGAATGTGTGGATAATAAAGGAGTCATCATGGGTGATTAGGTAACATGAGTGTCAGAATGCCTTGAGATGATACTGGGGGTCCTCCTTATTTTTGAACTTAGTAAATTTTTGGAGTTTCCATTATGGAGGTTAGGCATGGATTAGGATGGATGGATGGGTTCATTACATATTTTGTCATAGTAAAGGAGGTTGCTAGATCTTAAAAATGAGGATTTAAGATTATTATCTTTATCGATTAACATCTTGACCAAGTTAATTTATTATTGGGTTGGGTGAATGGTAGAATTGATAAACTGATAGGATGATTGGGAAGAGGAAATATGGTGGTAAGAGGTTGATGCCTTTTGAGGGGGTACCCCATAAGAACTTGTGGGTATGAATGAAGAGGTGGGGAGAGATATATGGCTTTTTGGGTTAGCCACATATTGATAAGAGGTGGAAGCTATTTATTGGGGAAAAATCATGGTTGGGGGAATGGATGGATGAGAGGGTTTGTTTTGAGAGGTTACCTGAGTTTGGATGGGAGGAAGTGTTTGGGGTATCAAAAACACCAAGTTTTGAAGAGGGGTGTTGGTTGGTTGGATAGTGGTAAGAGGGGAAGAGGAATGAGTAGTGGAAGTTTGACCTATGGTTGGTAAGGTATCGGTGGGAAGGGGCACATTTAGATTCATGTGAGATGAGTCAGTCAGGGTTGAGGGTGCTTGAGTAGCGATCAGGACATTTGATTTGGTCTGATCTACTAGAGGGCCATGAGTTGAGGAAGAAGCATGAGAAATGAAAGGTTGGGTAGAGGTGACACCCACCATGAGGTGGTGTGGTATTATGTAAGGCAAATTTAAGAGAGGGATGGAAGAGGCTAGGGCATGAAGGGCCAAGGTGGCAAGGTAATACTGTAAGGCTATTAGGTTATTATCTAGATAGGCAGTGCAGTTAGCATCCTTTTTGAGGACCACTGATGTTCTATTATGTGAATGAGGCATATGAGGAGAATCACGGGGTGTCACTTTGATGTTTGAGATGTACTTCATGGGTAAAGATGAGGAAGGAGGTGGGGGTAGGTTGGTTTAGTTTCTTACCTATGGTTGGGTTAAGACCATGTGAGAAACCAAATAGAGGAAGTCAAACCTCACACCTCTAATAATAAGTAGTTAAAAAAAAGAAAAGAAATCAATAGGCTCTAGAGAATGTTAAGCCCTGGAGTTTAGATTATCTCTTGTTGGATTAAGGCTTAAATGTGTATGAAGGGAATTACCTGCATAATAAAATTATAAATTATCATTAAATTGTAAAATTTCATAGTAATTTTAATATAATTTTCTTTTAAACCCTAGTTGCCCATACTAGGTCTCATTATTTTCCCAATAATTTTCCAATAAAATTATGATTTTTACTTGCATATCTAAATCAGAAATTCACTTCAAATTTCAAAATTCAACAGTAATTTTCAAAAACATTTCAAAACCCTAGTTGCATCTACTAGGTCCTGTTAAATCATAAATTTTCCAATAAAATTCTGATTTTTTACTTGCATATATAAATCAAAAATTCACTTTAAATTTTAAAACTTCATAGTAATTTTTAAATTAATCATTTTTCAAACTCTAGTTGCATACACTAGGTCCTATTGTTTTTGAGGTATCACCTTATATTCTAAAAATTAGATATAAAAAATGGATCTCACTTATTTACAAATTCTTCTTACATTTATTACAAAAAATAAAGAGACCATCATTGGTCTTATCATGTACATGAATGATGAAGTTTACCATATGTTAATATAAATATCTATTCTTTGCATTTCATGCTTATTTTTCATAAAATGGGATGATGTTAAAAAAGTTATTATTAAACATTCTAAGATATATTTTGTATAACCTCCCTTGGAGCCTCTATCACATGCCAAGTCATGTTGCATGGTCCATTTTGCTCTTCCCCAGGTCACTACCCATTTCCAGAGAGCCCAGTCGACACCCTTTGTCCTCCACCACCTCGACTTTTTGATTATCTCCACTCTCCTCCTGTAGCTACTACTAGTCTTATAAAGATAGTAGATAATGTGGTTATAGTTGTTACTCAACATGCCACCATGCCTCCCCCACCTAATGAGGAGCCCCACTACCCTCCCATTCCTTCCTATCCTAGGCCCAACCCACCAACACATGCATATATGCACAAGGCATATGATATTGTTGATCAGTTGAAAAACACACAAGTTAATATTTCCATGTTAGAATTACTTCAAAAAGCTAATGTGTTCAAGGACATTCTCTATCAAGAACTCACTTAGACTTCTATAACCATTAATTTAGAGCCTTCTTCTTTTGCATTAGTGGTCAACATACTAAAAACTATAGAAGATGCTATTACTTTTGATCATGATGACATGCCATCTCAGATAGTTATTGATCAAAATTTACCACTATTCATACAAATTCAATTCAAAACTAACGTATTTAAGAGAGTTTTAGTTGATAGTGGTTATAGACTTAATATATGTAATATTACATTGTTAGAGACCATGGGCATGGATATGACATCTATGAAAAAACATATAAGAGAATTAGAGGGTTTGATGATATACCGTGATAGACATTGGGCACTATTACTTTGAATATCATTGTAGGACCCAAAACCCTCTTTACATAGTTCCAGGTCATGCCAGGTCCTCTTCATTATAATATTTTAATTGGATGAACTTGGATACATGCTATGGGGGAAGTTCCTTATACTCTTCATTGATGTGTTAAGTTTCTCCATGAAGGATACCTATACACATGTCTAACAGACAACCAACCAGTTAGATATTTTCAAACTATAGAGTCATCTTTGACTATTTTTCCAGATGGGACACCTCATATCATAGTTCAACCACCCAATCATTGCATTTATATTGATCAGATACATACATATGAGGTTTGAGAGACTAACACTTATCACACTCCACTTGTAATTTTATCCTTAGCTCTAAAAATTCAACTAGTCATAATAGCTTCAGCCATTCTAAATACTCCATCAGTCAAGATTCTTACACCTATTATAATTATACATTCATTGAAAACAATTCTAGTAGTACCGATTGATTCTATAGATATAATTACTCCATTAGTTACAAACACTCTCACAACACCATTGTCTTCTAGTACTACAATTGATGAGACTACCATATCACAATTACCCCTTGTGTAAATTTTGAGTTACCAAATGTACATGATGTTGATATAGATTCCTAAGATTTTTTAGATGATGATACGACACCCACACGTATATATGACTACTTGTATGGGTTGAGCTTTATACCAATTGGTCCAAGAGAGTATCAAGATGACTCTAGAGCTCTCTTTACACATCCTACATAACTCTTAGCTTCTCACACTATGTTCTCAAGATATACCCCACATTCATGGTCACAAACAAATCACTCAGCATATACAGTTCACATGGTTACCTCTATGGATATAGATTCAGTCATTTAGATTCAGGTAGGCAACACAAAAATCAAACATAAATTATGTTATAGATGTTACTTGATCATAAATTAATCACATTACCTACGGTATGAAAGAGATCTATTAGTAGATTATCATAGCAAGATGGTCGCCCATTTTGTCTTTTCACAGGGTCAAAGGCCATGATATAAAATCATGTAAAACTTTAAAATAGATATTGGATAAACTATATATTTAAGGTATTATAACCAACACTAACTTCTCCAATTCCATCAAAGCAATCTAATACCAGAGCTAAACATCTAAGAGAAGAATCAACATCTCCACCACCAAAGCAACCTTCAGTTTGCCTTCAACAGGATGACACCATGTACATAGCTTCTACAACATATGATGATACTTATGATGATGATCTTGAGGCATTTAATGATGGGCTTGATCCCTTCCTCCATCTCCATCCCTAACAAGCTCCATCCTTGGAGCCTTTACCCCATCTAACCTAGTCTTTTATGTCATCATGTACATATTGCCTTTTTTCCAATGTTTGTAAATAGATTATTTACAAAATCTTGTACATAGTCTACATGTGATTGATTTTACATATCTCAAAATATCAAAAATCCAAAAATAATACAATAATTCAAAATACAAAAAACATTTAAATATGTCAAAACGTCAAAAAACATTTTGATTGTATGCATTATCCATGCTTTACATTTCTAGTAATATGCTAGACTTACATTTGCTATTATATGCTATTGTTTGTCAATTTATCTACATTACCATGATTCACTTGATTTTATTTGAGTGTGTGTAGTGACATCTAACTCTTTGATTGCTTCACTCTACCCATTCAGGGGGAATATTAATTCTACATCGAGACATACATAAATATACATACCCACTAGGGGCATCTTCTACATGACTACACCATCCAGGTTATGTCATTCCTACACCACACACTCTAGTTATCATGTTGATGTACATTATTTACTAGCTTAAATAGATTACTATATTGACATCTCACTAGTATATAACACTTGTGTATTTATTATCATATACCTAAACTTATACTAACATGTCTTACATACTTTCCTTCTTGCTTTGGCTAGTTAGATGTGATTATATTTCCATTTTTTACATGCTTTCCTTTCTTGCTTTGCATAGCTAGATTGATTGCATTCCTCAATTCTTGTTTGTCTCCTATATATGCCTTAGGACATTTGTCAATATCCTTTGCTTCTAATCATGTGTGTGCCTTAGGAAAATTTCCAATGTCCTTTATTTGTACTATTTTATGTGATTATGGCTTTTACGCCAACCTTGCTTGTTTCAATTGTATTTGTATATGGACTTTGAACATGCCTTGTATGCTTGATTTATAATTTGAGTGACATGTGACCATGTCTTTATTTTCTTGGCCCTTTGGCCACCCTTGGCCACTTCTTGATTCTTTCCTTGTGTGCTTGTTTCTTATTTTATTCTCATTGTTTGCAATGCCATGATCCACATCATGCATTATCTTACTTTCTTGGATGCCATGATGGACATCATGCTCCATCCCTCCATGATAACTAACAACTAACAACTAATAACTAACAACTAACACTTCTATCTCTAGTTTAGTACATTGCACATGTTATTATATTGTTATATCTATCTAGGCATACCCCTGCTGATCTAACAATCTTTCAATACAAACCATGCTATATCTTGAGATATCTTGTTGATTATCATTGCTATATCATTTATATTTTCAACATAACACACTTGTAGGGATATTTATTCTCAGGACAATCATTGCAAGGTATTCATTCCTACCCTTAGAAGAGAGGGTAACAAACAAGGGTTTTGTCACAAAGATCAAAGCTCATAACAATAAAAAATCTAGCATTCAGCACACCCAAAACAATAACCAGATATCAAACCAATCAAAATAGACTAGGAAGATAGTGAAAATGTTATAATAGTTACCATATTTGGCTTAGGACAATAATGCCAAGATTGGAATACAATGCTGGTGCCACTACTATCTATTTTTAGTGCTCCTTTTTAAACAAAAAAAAAAATAGACTTTTTAGAAGTAGGCAAAAAATTAGGTTCAGCTATAGTTATGCACAGTTAGACCAGTTCAAAATCAATAGTTTTTAGTACACTTTTGATTAGAGAATCTAGATATAGGGGGAATTATGTGTGGCATGATGGCTCTTACTTCCAATTTTAGATACGATATTTGGTATAAATTCTAGATCATAATCCATGTTTTAGACACCAATGATTGGGGGTAATGTGCACGACACATTTCTTTTCTTTTCTTTTTGAGTTTAACATTACCAAATAATTCTTAGTCGTTTCATGTATTATTCCATATATAGGTGGTTGGAATTATTTTGGAGTGGTTTTTCTATAAGCCTTACCTCCACGATTTAGAGTGGCTTTCATATAAGCCTAGTACACCAATTTTGGAGTGGCTTTTATACAAGCCTAATCTCCATTTTTTGGAATGGCTAAGAGTGGCCTAGTTTCTAGCATATATTCCACTATCCATGCCAACATTATCAGATCATAGTACATTCATGGGATTTTAGAACCATCTCATACAACACACATTTCATACTAGTATTAGTTCATAGCTTTACTTCATGGGGCATTGATGGAGCTAAAAGACTAGTTAGCCTTTGTATTCTTGAGCCACCTATTTAGAAGGATTAGACACATAGTCCAAACATTGATTAACATACACATGAACACCTAGATTCACTTAATGGGAGATGATGGAGCCAAATGGATAGCCTTTGCATTCTTGAGCCACTCTTGGGGAATTGAGCACTCAAATCCATTCATGATGTCACTCTTGGTACAACATACCTAACATATTCAACATTAATTAGCATCATTCAGTATCACAACATGTTTTGTATTGGTCTATTTTCCTAGTGAAGTGTATTCATTCCTTTCTCTTCCTCTCTCTCTTACCCAACTTTGTACATTCTTATTTTAGATATAGTGTATCTAGTAAGAATTGATCTACTCTTTGTTTTTCTTACAGATTCATACTTCAAAACATGCTCTCTCTATGCACACCCAACATCATACAACTTCATGAGATTCACCTTTATAAGTAAGTTTAGGTATGATTTATATTATTCCTTTATCCTATTATTTTTCTTTGCTGCATCACTATAATAAAGGGGGGAAAATGTAGTCATATAAAATGTAAAAATTGGTAACTTGAGTGTGGCTAATGACACCCAACCCATAGGTCCCTCTTGCTTGATTTCATGACCCTCATAGGCATCTTTTCACTGATTCTCAGTCATCTATAATATTCTAGACTTGATCACAACTAAGTTATACCCCTTTTTCCATGACTAATCCACCCCCCAGGTTCCATCAACTTAGGACAATAGCACCACACTTAGACTATAGTGCTAGTGCCACTACTTTCCACTTTTGGTGCTCTTGTCTAAGTACATTTTTTGCCCCAATGGTTAGTTTGTTTTGGTTCCCCATCCTTCTCTTTGTCTACCTAATATAAGTACATTCAACCCATGACTAATAGATCCATATAAAATCCCATTCAAAGATCATTTGGAAAGGGTTTGTAAATATCATTAAGAAAACAAGAATACAAGCAAGACTACTCAAGCAATCTTCCTTATTATCTACATACAACAACCAATATAATTATAAGCTTATTAAAATCCTAAAACCAATCCCTAGACACCTCAAGCACATCTAGTTTAGCATTTTTCATCTTCATACACACTATTGCATAAATCACATCAAGTAGGAGAACTACATATGGCTTGATTCCTCTTTGAAGTATTGGTGTGTAGGTAGCATGCCCACATAAGGGGTGTGGATACACATTTAGTGAATCTTATACACACTAACCCCCCTCTTTCTCAAAATTGGTAAAATCATAATGGATTATAGGGTTTTAAGAGAAAATCTACTCTATAGGGAGCTCTACATACTTCTAGCTGTCAAAACTTCATGGATAGGGTCACACACACCTGGTGAACAAAACCTAGAAAGCTCAAATCCTCAAGACAATAGTGGTAGAGATGGACTAAAACACTGGTGCCACTCCTATACACTTCTAATGCTCCTATCTCATCATAAAATAAAGGTTAGATCTTAGTTTGTAATCATGTTCTAGTCGTACATAATGAATCTCAGACCCTATCTTAGTCATATCAGTTAGTTTCTAGCTGTCTTATTTTCTCCCTCTTATTACTATTTTTAAAAAGGTCAAAATTACAATCTAATTTAGACAAATTAGTAGATTAATTATTACATATTTATTTAATAATTTTACTAATTAGACCCTTTAAATAGATTATAAATAATACACCAATATTCCTAAAACTATTAAATCACCAAACAAGAAATTGTATCTCAATTGGTAGATTTCATAACTATCGATCTAAGGAGTGCTAGATAGGGAGTAGTCCACTCAATGCTTATCAGGATTAGTTGAATATAATACACCAAATAAGAGAATTTCCACTTGGTGGGCATGACTATATGTCTTATGATTTTAAATGGGCACCTTATAGGCAGTGGGATCTAAGAAAAAGGGTCAGGAACCACTTGGATAGACTCAAATCCAAGGTGAAATTTGACTATTACCATGTGGAATATCCACATGATGAGGTGTTCTTGGTTGCCTTAAATGATATATAAGTTTAGGATAGAATGAACAAGGTAAATATCTCAATGTTGGTGGCCAAGCATATTGAGTACAATTTGAATACCACCAAGGAGGATGCTTGAATAATTGAGAAAGAGCATTGAGACTCAAAGGCCCCTCCAAGACCTCTCTCACAGGTTGAAATTCAAAAAAAAAATAAATTTGGGCCATTTGGGCATGCTTCTATGGTGAGTAAACAAAGAATCACTCAAGGACCTCCTTAGCATCCCATATTGGTGGTTACTATAGTAAAATCCACCATAACATCTACTCCCACTCACGAGTTCCCATTACATCAAGAACTACAAGCATAACTCAACCTGGTGGGTTATTTTATATGTTACCTTTCCCTTTATTATCACTAAATCTTGAACCCTAAAAGATGGTGTTCAGATGTCTTCTAGATTTTGGAAACATGGAAACACTTATAGGTATGTGGGTGTACCTATAGTGGAAGTGAGCCTCTAGATTTAAGGGCTGGCTCTTTGAATGCATCTTGAAGTGATTTCACCTATGCTAAGTATTTTCTCATGGAGGGAAAGGGATAGAAGTTGTATTAAATAAACCTATTATAAAAGGGTGATGCACTAATATGTCTTCCACATGACTATTATACTTTTTTCATAAAAACAAAATGCCCACAACACTAGCTTAAGAGTCCTAGAATGCATTAGCATTAATATTTCAATATGAAGGTGACATGCATGACGACTATCCAAGGTAAATAAAACCATAGATTAGTTACAAATACTAAGGCTTATTGGACACTTAAGAATAGATCCATATAATTAACAATACTTCATATGACATTTTAGGTTGGAATCACTTGTACCAAACATGGAAGGATTGAGAGAAAACAAGGATATATGAATATCTCTTAACCATTCACTATACATCTCTTCACACACTTAGATAAGCTGATATATGAACTCAAAATAGATTGAATTTATTATTATAAGGCAAAGTACAATGCCAAAAATAACAAGGCTTCACCATACATGGTGTGGTATTAGATTACAAAGGCTAAAATGGTAGCTACATAGAGCATTTGAGAGATAAGTGGGAAAAGAGAAGTCCAAATGTCACTTGAACACTTGTCAAGGCATGAGAACCAGTGACATTATAGGAGAATGTAGTGTGAAATAGATCATGAATATCACCTAAGATAAATGTCCATATAAACCATGACAAATTATCCAAAATGGTGCAGAGACTCTTCAACTAGCTTTTGTGAAACTATATTCATCATGGATCACCTCTTGATATTTGAAACTAAATTAGGAGAGTTGACACATATGCTATAATAGTCATAGACATTTTCCTAGATGCTATCTATCTTCTAGACACCTATATTCATCATTTGCAATCATTTATTTCTTTTATAGACTTCATTCTCCACATTTGGTACTCACTGTCCATTTTGGGCCTTCGATTATGATTTCATGGTGATGTATGAGTCTGAAGAGCTTGCTTTGATATAGAATCTTTGATCTTACATATTTTCGCATGTGGAATTATCTTACCACATTTCTCATTCCACTTTAAACTATACCTATTGTCATTTAGACATGTAGCATCATCTTTTCCATTTGAAACCCAGTCAAATTTTCTTTGTCAATCTCGTCTGCAGTCTCTTTGCTTCAACCTTCAATGATGGCCATTGATCATTGATCTAGGGTCCTTAGGCTATGAAAACTAGAAGTATTGCATTCAATATGAGTTCCTTGACTTTTGATTCTCACTTGAAAAATTAGATCTAGATGTATGTTTGAATGTCAACCATTAGATCTACCTCCATTTGAACTCAAATGGTTAATTCATGAGGCCCAAAATTGACATTTGCATGCCTATCTTTGACGTTCACACGATCGTAATAGTTTAAACCAAAATGGTTTTTTTTAATCATAGATTAAATTTAATCTTGGAACACCCATTATTAATGTCCACAAGCACATTATTGATGTTTGTGAGCTCATTAGAATTGAAACCCCAGTGGTTTATTTGTTGAGCTTTATTTTGACATCCATACGCCCATCATTGATGTCCACGAGATTATCATTAAAATCCATGAGACCATCATAATTTGAACTACAATGGTTTTTTTCCATGGAATGATTTTGAAATCCATATGACCATCTATTTTTAATTTGGCCTTTCAAGGCCAAATTCCAACCCCTACAATTCAAAATTTTCAAAAACTATCAATAGCCTTTGCAAACTAATCAAACTGATATATTTTGGTCTAAAAGGTCATTTTTTTGTCTTTAAAATGTAATTTTTTAATGAAAATGCAATTAAATTATTCCAAATGCCTTTATTTATATTAAAAAATATAACTTTAGCCTTATCCTAAAGTTTCATGGCTTAAAAAGGTAATTTAATGTAATTTTTAAGCCAAAAAGGCTTATTTTGGACCCAAATGTGACAAAATTAATCCTCCAAAGCATGTAAAAGTATAAATTTTATATATTAACATGAGATATTTTCTTTTAAATCGATATCGCATATTATCTTGGCATTGGAAGCTCAAATTCTTTAAAAAAATCTAAAAATAAATTATTTTCCTCACTTTCAAGAAGAGAAGTATGAATATATATGGAATTTTTATATCAAGTACATGGAAAAAAAATAAAAATTTATTATAAATATTCAAAAAAAAATTCATGGTGTTTGGATGTAGCAATGTCTCAAAACCTTTTCATACAGACACTCCTAGTTTGCACATAGTGACCTGCTTATAGGTTTGATGATGGTACGATCATCTGGAAAAGGGTAAAGGTATGAATTTTTGGGTTTGAAAACTAGACTCATATATATTTCTCATGGATTTTTTTTAAAAAAATTGGAGTTACCATGATCATGTACCATCAGGTTTAAGATAGGCCAATTTTTGAAACATTATAACTAGAAAGGCAACAAATTTTCCTCAATTTCTCCTCACCTAGGAAGGGTTTTATGAAATTTTGAGTTGTTAAATAATATTTGGAAAGTAATATATATCTCCATTTCATAATTTATATATTATTAACGCATTTCATGGTCTAAAAAAGTGATAAAAAATAGCTTGTCAAATCTATAAATTAGCATGCTTTCAAGAAAAGTGTAGGGTTGGAGAGAGAAAATGGTTTTTTTCAAGATTATATTTTTGGATATTTTCCATAATTTAATAAATGTTTTAAAATATTTTTCCCAAATAAATTTTCAAAAAATATCCATTATTTAGTAAATCTTGGTGCTTCAAGTTTTCAAAAGGGCCTAGTTTAGCATGGTTTAAGGAAATTTTGCAATTTTTAAGGTTTTTTGTGGAAAGATAAGTTTAAATGGACCATTTAACTAATTTAAGATTAATTTGATCTATAAATAATCTATAAACCATGAAATAAAATCCAAAAATATTCAAAAATACATTCAAATATGCACACATTTCATGCAAAAGGGGCATTTTCTGAGGAATTTTTGAGGTTTTTGGCATCTACAAGTGGAATTTTGACTAAAAATTTGGTGTGTATCATAAAAATGACTTGAGTAATCATACATAAAACTTTAAAGGCAATTGGAAAATGAGAGGTTCTTTTTATTTTTACACAGACCTAAGCCTCTCAAAACATAGTTAAGAAGAAAGCAAGCTTGTGTAAGATGAAGCCTCCAAGAGAAAAATTCAAGATTTTGGTTGTTTATAGCCATTGTGTGAGTTTTGAAGGTATATAATGGTGTTTTAAAATATTTAAAAATGAATAAATAATCATATATTTCTATTTTGAAGATTCTAGGAAGCTTCTAAGTGACATAAGTTGGCTTAATAGGGCTTTTTTATCAATCAAATAAATGAAGGTTGGAGTTGAAATGTATATCTTGGAGTTCAAATGGATTTTATCACATGACATATATGTTTTTTATGTGGAAATATCATTATTAAATCAATCTACAAGAGTCACTTCATGCAAGTTGAGTTCAAGTGGAAGTTGACTAGTCTTTGAGTCCACATCTCTTTAGTTGACTAATTTGACTAGTTTCATGCATCTCCCATGCTTTTCATGAAAGATAAGGACATTAAAAAATTTAAAATAAATTTTAATATGGAGTTATATTACAATTTATGGCATTATTTTCATGCAAGGAAGGTTAACAAGTCAACATGGGCCCACCACCTCCAATGCTATGCCAAAAGTAAAGGCCATGTAATTTTTTGAAGACTTGAAGACTTGAAGATTTTGTTTAATATTATAAAATGAATTTATTATTGAGTAATGGCATGGATTTTCATGCATGATGACTTGAGTTGACATCAATATGGTCATACCACTTTTCCAATGCCAAAAAGAAGGTTTTTTGCAAGATAAAGAAAGGAAATATTTAAAGACTATTGTAATTAATTTAAACTCAAAATTGACTAGAGTTCACATCTAGTTAATCTCTTCTTTTTTCAACTCCAATCTTGGATATTCCTTCTATTATATATATATATATATATATATATATATATATATATATATATATATATATATATATATATATATATATTTAGGATTTTTAGCCATTTTTGGGGGTATCCCTCTTTTGGCAAGACCAAACTCTGCCAAAATTTGAGTTTTGTAACCTTTTTAGAGAAATAAAAGATTATTTTAGATTTCTATTACTTAGTATAGTGTGTTAATATTAGCTTGATTTACATATGTTGTAGAAATATCTCCCTTGTCAAGTCTTGATGTCACCTAGCTGATGGTATGATATTATGTAGGTCATGTTTAGTGTTTAATGTTATTTTTTAAAGCTAACAGTGGATAAACATTGGCTGGTTAGTGCCTTGAATCAAGCTTATTCCACCATTTCCCTCAAGCTTATATTAACTGATAAAGCCTCTTCATGAAATACTGATGCATAGAAGTCAATTAGAGTTGTAGATTCAATCTTTTCTTGTCTAATCAGTGTTTTAAAATCTCAAATTGAATGGGTGAACTAGCAATACAGGTGTATCACCAACAGTAGAGTAGGATTTCCTTTTTAGTTTCATTCTCTCCCTTTTCATCTCAACTTTTAGTAGTTTAGTAAGTAGTTCAAAGTGATACATTAGAGGAGATAACCTAACCAAAATATAGATGCATGATCTAAGTCTAGGTGTCCCATATATCAGATCATTCTAATGTTAGTCTAGGTGTGAAGGTTTTAGATCTAAATCTATCAAGCCTTCAAGGAAGGTGATATCTAGATAGCTAATTATTCTGGCACACTTAATGGGACACAACTTTAGCTATTGGAATACAATTTTGCAAAAATTTCATCTTCAAATCTAGTTTTCAGTACTCCTATGGTCTTAATATCAAGGTAAAAGGTATATTCATGTTCATAAATTTAGTTATTTTTATGTATCTTTTTATAGGCTATGGCAATCTATAGAGCAGATTATGGTCATTCTTCCTAGTATCAACAACCCTAAATAAAATCACAATATGATATTTATGATCTATATGAATTTCATCCTCATCTAAATAAGCCATACCTATTATAAGATCAACCAACCTTCCAAAACTCTTTGAATTTTCATGAGGAGTTAAAGGAAATGAAGAGGGTAAGCCAAATTATTGCTAAGGAGATATTAGCCTACAAACAAGAGTTATTAGATAAACAATCTCAATCTTAAAAATCAATACATCTTATTATACCATATCAATATCCATGAATTCCAAGTCCATATCAATAATAAAATATCCCAATCATGCCTCAAGATAAAATAATTTCAATTGCAAAGGCTTTTAAACCCAATTTTCTAACTTAGAATCAAATACAACAACCAAGCATAAGTCCAAATGATAAAATCAACCTTGAAGTCATTGTTGACATTCAACCATAACCCCTCCCTCCTCAAGGTCATAATACATTTCCTTCATGGAAATACATTCAAGGAAATATGCATAAATAAGAGGTGATGGTTGTTTAGGTTCAACAGTCTCAAGAGCAAAATCCAACATTTATGACACAACCATTGGATCTATCTCATCTCCTTGAGTATTTTTTAGGGGTCTGCCATGCCACTCTTGGAGTTAGAACCTCTCCTTTGTGAGGTAAGTGACGAAGATGCAATCAAAGAGATGGAAAATGAAGGTGACTTGAGTGATCAAGAAGAAATCATTATTGGGACACCACTTAGCAAGGACAAACATGATTCATTATTTCACGATGCCAAAGAAAAGGAGTTGCAAGAGGTTTCTCAAGAGCTTATAACAACTAATATAGATGAAGTATAAATAAATATTTATTTATAAGGTAGCCATGAATAATACTCACATAAATCCATTGCTTAGATGGATAATATTCTTGAAGAAGATGATCATTGGAAATAATTATACCATCATTTCTTGAATGAAATTGAAGAGCTTAAGATGGCAGATTTTGATGATGAGATAGAGTAACATTCATATGAGGATTACACAAATGTTTTAGAGCTTCAAAAAAGCAATGTTATTTCAAATATCCCAAAGTAAGATGAGTTAAAGCTTGAGTGGATGGATGAGATGCCATTCTCTACAGAAGATGAAGATGAAACAAGTGTAGTACATCAAGAACCTTCAAATGACTTCATCTAAAAGGTAGAAATATCTGATCAACATGTTTCAAATGGTAAGAATATTGATGAATTAAATGTGTTTTAAATTTATCATGATGAATATTCCTTTTGGGATGGCTTGGAGAGTTTTTGTGCAAAGTTTGATAGTCCATCTCTACCCCAAGTGGAGATTGATAAATGTCATGTACAGAGTATTGTTGCAGTTGTTCATCAAGAAGAAATTAATGAAATATTATAGCCATGTTTAAATTAATACCAAGAGGTTAAAGATATTAGTGAGCCAATACTTCAAATGGATCATAATGAAGATACCAATCCAAGCATACCAGTTGATTTGCCAATTCAATCATTGGATGAGAATGAGACAAATCATGACCAACCTATGAATGAGGTAGAGTTAGCATTCTTGATTGAACAAAGAAGAATATGGAAAGAAGATGATTGGGTCTTAGATTAATATCTTCAATCCATGAACCTAAGAATGGATATTGAAAGACCAACTGCATCATCTAGAAGTCATGAACATATAAGTGCTCATATCTACAAGAAGATGCCATTAAGAGATGGCAAATACATTTCAAGTATCCATGGTGCATAGAATAACTTTCCATTTGACCTTGGAAGAAATATTCTCCTTTTAGGTTAGTAATTTTATTTTAATCTAATAAGTGAGTAGTACAAGAAAAAATCTACTTTATTTTAATTATTTTCCTATTTTCTTTAGGTTAGTTATCTCTACTTTCTAGTTTAGTTCTTGTGTTTCCCTTCAGTCTTGTTGTGTCAGTTGAAAAAGGCATTACAAAACCCAAAAGAGTCTATTTACCATTATCCTATGAAAAATAGTGAGTTATTTTGACCAACAAGATGGTAAACTCATGTGAGTCACCAAAAATGTTGGTAATTTGGCCTGTCAAGGCCAAATTCCAACCCTTGCAATTCAAAATTTTCAGAAACCGTCAATAGCCTCTGCAAGCTAATCAAACTGATATCTTTTAGTATAAAAAGTAATTTTTTTGGTATTTAAAATATAAAATTGATCTAAAAAATTCATTAAATTATTCCAAATACATTTAGTTATATTAAAAATTATAACTTTAGCCTTATCCTAAAGTTTTATGGCTTAAAAAGGTAATTTAATAGAAATTTTAAGCCAAAAAGGTTTATTTTGGACCCACATGTTCCAAAATTAATCCTAAAAATTATGAAAAAATACAAATTTGATATATTAACATAAAATTTCTTATTTTAAATCCATATCATGCATTATCATGACATTGGAAGATTGAATTCTTTTTAAAAAGCAAAAAATAAGCTATTTTTTTCACTTTCAAGAAGTATGGATCTGTATGGATTTTTTACATCAAGTGAATTAAAAATAAATAAAAGGTTATTAAAAATATTAAAAAAAATTTCATGGTGTTTGGATGTAGTAAAGTCTCAAAACTATTTCATACAGGCACTCCTAGTTTGCACACAGTGACCTACTTGCAGGTTTGATGACGATACAGTGATCTGGTGAAAGGTACAGGTCTGAATTTTTGGGTGTGAAAAATAGAATTAGATTTATTCCTCATGAATTAGGTGATTTTTTAATTTGATTTTACATGATCATGTAATATCAAGTTTGAAATAGGCTAATTTATGTAGCATTACAACCAAAAAGGCAATGGGTTTTTCTCAAATTTTCCTCACTTGGGAAGGGTTTTATCAAATTTCAAGTTGTTCAAAAATATATAGGATTTAATGTATCTCTCCATGTCATAATTAAAATATTATTCATGCATTTAATGGTCTAATAGATCAATAAAATACATCCTATCAAATCTACAAATTGGCATATTTTTAAGAAAAGTGTAGGGTTGGAGAGAGAAAATGGATTTTTTCAAGATTCCATTTTTGGATATTTTTAATCATTTATTATATGTTTTAATTTTATTAAATATGTTTACCAAATAATTTTTTTAAAAAGATCCATTATTTGACAAATTTTGGTGCTTCCAAGCTTTCAAAAGGGCCTAGTTTAGCATGGTTTAAGGAAATTTTACATTTTTCAAAGTTTTTTGTAGAAAAATAGGTTTAAATGGACCATTGAACTAATTTAAAATTAATTTTATTTATAAATAATCCATTACCAATGAAATAAAATCCAAAAATATGCAAAAATACATTCAAGTATGCACACATTCCATGCAAAAGGGGCAATTTTTGAGGAAAATTGAGGTTTTTAGCATCTACAAGTGGAGTTTTGACTCCAAATTTGGTGTGTAGCATCATAATGAGTTTTTTAATCATAAATAAAAATTTCAAGGCCAGTGAAAAAGTGGAGCTGCTTTCTATTTTTACACAAACCCAAGCCTCTCAAAACACAGTCAAGAAGAAAACAAGCTTGAGCAAGATGAAGTCTCCAAGAGAAAAATTCAATATTTTGGTTGTTTATAACCCTTGTGTGAGTTTTTAAGGTATATAATGGTATTTTAAAATATTCAAAAGCCATCTCTTGCTATTTTGAAGATTCCAAGAAGCTTCTAAGTGACATAAGTTAGCTTAATAAGGCTTTTTTATCAATCAAATAAATGAAGGTTGGAGTTGAAATGTCTATTTTAGAGTTAAAATGGAGTTTCCCACATGCCATATCTGTTGTTTATGTGAAAATTTAATTCTTAAATCAATCCATAAGTTTCACTTCATGCAAGTTGAGTTCAAGTGGAAGTTACATCTCTTCAGTTGACTAGTTTCATGCATCTCCCATGCTTTTCATGCAAGATAAGGACATTAAAGAACTTAAAATCACTTTAAATATAGATTTATATTCCAATTTATGGAATTATTTTCATGTAAATAAGGATGAAAAGTCAACATGGGCCCACCACCTCTAATTCTATGCCAAAAGTAAAGGCCATGCAAGTTTTTGAAGACTTGAAGACTTTGCTTAATATTCTAAAATGAATTTATTATTGAGGAATGGCATGGATTTTCATGCATGATGACTTGATTTGACATAAATATTCGCCCACCACTTTTATAATTCTAAAAATAAGGTTTCTTACAAGATAAAGAAAGAAGGAGATATTTAAAGAATATTGTAATTAATTTGAACTCAAAATTGACTAGATTTCACATCCAATTAATCTCTTCTTCTTTTTTCAACTGCAATATTAGATATTGCTTATATTTTCTATATATTTAGGATTTTTATCCATTTTTTGGGGGTATCCCTCTTTTGGCAAGATCTGACTCTACCAAAATTTGAGTTTTGTAACCTTTTTAGAGAAATAAAAGATTGTTTCAGATTTCCATTACTCCAGTATAGTGTGTTAATATCAGTTTGATTTGCATATGTGGTAGAAATATCTCCCTTATCAAGTATTGATGTCACTTAGCTACTTTTATGATATTATGCAGGTCATGTTTAGTGTTTAATGTCATTTTTTAAGCTGATAGTGGATAAACATTGGTTGGTTAGTGCCTTGAATCAAGCCTATTTCACCATTTCCCTCAAGCTTATATTAACTGATAAAACCTCTTCATGAAATATTAATGCATAAGATTCAATTGGAGTTGTAAATTCAATCTTTTCTTGTCTAATCAATGTTTTAGAAACTCAAATTAAGTGGTTGAATAAACAATATATGTGTATCACCAATGGTAGAGTAGGATTTCCCTTTCAGTTTCCTTCTCTCCCTTTTCATCCCAACTTTTAGTAGTTTAATAAGCAGTGTAGAGTGATAAATCAGAGGAGCTATCCTTACCAAAATATATAGGTTTGATTTGAGTTCAGGTGTCCCACATCTTAGATCATTTTAATGTTAGTCTAAGTGGGAAGGTTTTAGAGCCAAATCTATCAAGCCTTCAAGTAGGGTGCTACTTGGATAGCTAACACCATCTTCATCTGCTTATTCAAATTTGAATGCTTATATCTGGAATAAAAAAACATGAAGGCACCAAATTTTTAGGGGATGATCTTGAACCTTAGTGCCACATTTCCATATGGTCCTTTGGTTCTGGGATGATTTCTAAGAAAACTTATGAAATGCACAAGTAACCAACCTATTCATTTCTATGTGACATCCTAATGATGATCTGGTTCACTTAGGCTTATGCTTAAACTATTGATTGATATTTGAAAGCTCAAATGAACTTCTTAAGGCCTGTGTGAATTTTACCCATGACTCTAAACTGTTTGGACACCATAAAAATTGGTTACTTTCATATATGACCTAAAAATGACCCCTAAGTGACTCAAGTTGACATAAGACCTAATTAAATCATGACCAAGACTAAAGTAACATTTAATTACATCAAATAAACAACAAGATACCCTATAACACTATGTTATATCCCTATATAAGTTTTTGACTATAGGGGTTGACCCATTTTAACTTTTGGTCAAAATGGTCAACATCTTTGGTGATTTCCTAAGGGTGGTATGTTTACTATGCCATGATCATTTGCCTAATATTGTCAATTATGGAGTCACATGTATAATAGGTTTAACACACAAATTTACTTAAAATGACACATCGAACAACAAAAAACAACAAGAACAAGACACAAAGTAGAAACACACGTGTTAAACTAGAACACTTAGGGAACACAACACACAACTAAAACAAAACACACACCTAATCTAATATTTATAAACATTAATTTTGAGGTGAAAAATCTAATGATACCTCAACCAGGGTCAAAAATAGTTCCCTTGGCATATTTATCACTCCATGAAGTCAGCCTAACATGAGGATCATACTCATCACCAATCACTTGCAAATATGTGTGGTCAAAGAGCCTACCACTTTTGAGTCTTCTAAGGTATGCAATTGAATTGTTTAGGACATTCATAGATGATATTTATTTTTCTCTAAGAACTTTTCTTAGGGATATAAATATTGTGATCTCCATCATATCGATTTGATGTTCTTCAAAATAATGCAGACTAGAGTATATGACGGTCTTTTCAACCTTGTCTTCTTCCAGGACAGGAAGTGCTTGATGTTTGAAAGCATCAATATCCTATTATATATGATCTAATACCTTTATATCTAACTCAACATTAGGTGGGTATCCTAATTGTTCTTGAGGCACAACTTCTACCTTAACCTCATTATCCATGTCTACAACTTCTTAGATACTAACATCATAAAATTGCTTCATGATGGTATATTATTAATATAGAATGACCTTCATATTTATGATTGATATAAAACTTTTCAACATGATTATTAGTCTCATTAGAAACCTTGACATTAGACATATAACCTCTTAGAGAAAAGGGAGACTTACCCAACTTGTCAAACTCCTTACATATGGCATTGATTTTTTACCATAGTTCTTCTTCATTCACAATATGAGACTCTTCTTCATGCTTATTAAGAAAATAAACATCATGTTTATTAGAGGCATTAACTAAATCAGATGTAGACTTCTTGAGAGGAGGAGTAACATTACCAAGCTGATCAATCTTATGATATATGACATCAAACCTTTACCACAAATCATTCTCATCCACCTCATGAGTGTCATCATCCAAAACATCCTCATTAGTGGTAGGGATAAAAACATCATTTTTACCACTATGGTTCTCAATTAGATTCATTAATCCATGCTCATCATATTCATGAATCATATAGCTACCTTTAACATCATGATAATGTTTGACACTCACCTCAACTCCTTTAAATGGTTCCTCATACATGATATAAGTCCCAAGGTTAGTTTGTTCAAAGTATGCATAATGAACATGTACATATGCATCTACACCATACTCATCTAAGAAAAAATTAGTTATTGCTTCAAGTTTAGAAGCTCCATCATCCACATTAGACTCCTTCTCATGAACAACACAATTCAAGTTAGAACTTATTTCAATGTATGGCTCAATGTGAAACCTTGAAAGAGGCTGAGTTATAATGGTTAATTTGGTCCCATTTATTGTCTTAAAGGAAAATAAGGACAAATAAATTGAGATATAACCACCAATATTGGCTGTAAAGTCTCTTGATAGGCATATTTCAGAGTTGGGAGGTCAACAACAACCATGTCTTAAAGGATGGGAAAGCTGGGACAATCATGCAAGAAAACCTACATCTTTTTGATTAACCCTATGGTCATAGTAGGTGTACCATATAAATGGAATAGTCCTTTTTTATGAGGCTCATATTGTAGGCCCAACTTATTAGCTACAACCTTGGGTATGACTAAGGTAGAGGCTCCACTATCAACTATGTAATTGTGAACCAATTTATCACCCACTATGAGAGTGAGGTAAAATGACGGTGGTTTCTTTGGCCTAATAGATGGTTCAACAATAGTGTTAGGAAAATTTTGAAGGACAACATGACTATTAATTTTATTTGAAGATGAAGGACTAGTAGGAATGGTGGATAATTTATTTTGTAACAACTCTTTTTTGCTAGGCATATGAAGGATATCCCACAAGGAGATATATGATTTAACACTTTTTAAATAATACACTATGTTTAGGGCATTAGTACTCACCTTGTATTGAGTATTTACAGGTATGGAATTTATTAGAAATTTAGGAATGGAGTCACCTTGATCAAACTTTATCACATATTGATTGGATTGAGGTATAAGAGCTTTTGGAACTATCACACTTGCATCCATGCCTTATTGCCTTATAGGAGGATTGGATGAGCTTGTGGGAATGATACTACCACCTCCTAGATATTTCCTCTTGGATCTAGTATTTTATATGATAGAGGCTCTTTGATTGAGTATAAAAATTTCATCCACTAATAAATTGGTGAAGCTTTCACCTTCATGCTACAAACCCTCATTAACTTGCATCATCACTTCATCTTCAGTTGATAGGAGGGGAGTAACTACCACTTGAGCAATAAGATATTTATAACCACCTTCATTAGCATCCATAAATTAGATTTATTACCAATATTATCCTTGTACTAAATTTATATGAACTGGTACCATCTCTCTTGCATTGGTGGTAGAGTTAGGATTATATGCATTGGCAGTCCTATTGGGGTTAAGCTGCCATTGACCTCTCCCCCTTATATTCTATTGGTCAAATTGTTGATGGTAAGAGTGTGGATTTTGATGATCAGCTAGTTACATATTGGCCTACCTAAGCTAAGGTCTTAGCATTTGATTTTCTACATATGGATCCATGACATTTTTTACCTTATTAGGAGCATCTTCAAGCTTGGTATTAACATTGGGAACTAAGGCTATATCTGGAGTATTAGTAGAAGTATGAGACAAAGGAGACATAGACACCTTAGGAGGCAATCTTCTAGCTTGGAGGAGACTATTCTCAAATTTGATAACAATTTCATATGATTCAAGGAGAGTGGAATCCCTCATTTATTGAAGCATGACATCAATTTCAGTACTAATGGCTCTCAAATAAGTAAGAAACACAAAAATAGGAGGTTTCATAGGAGGAGGCAATCTATTCCAAGTCTTTTGAAAGCTCTCATTGAAGTCATGCCTAATTTTTTTAGATCCTCTTTTAATCTCAATGATCTGATGTATGAGAGAGGAATGATCACTTTCATTCCAAATCTTGAGGTCAACAATAATCTAAAATCATCCCATGATGTGATGCATCCACCTTCTAAAGTCCTATACCAATCAAGAGCTTTCCCTCTACAGGACATGGAAAGGAGTCTAATAGCAATGTTCTTTTGAGTGATATTATGGAAGATACAAAAATTGGAGACATCCCTAATGTGTTCACTAGGTGTAACATGACACTCACCATTGAATATGGGCACACCTTTTTGTGGCATTAGGAGGAATAAAATCATATGCTTAAAGGTGAATTGGATTTTTAGTGTTGAAGGCAAGGAAAGCATGAGGCCTAGCCATATCTTCTTCAAACTCCTCAAAATATTCAATTTATTCAATTTATTTAACCTCTTCCTCTCTAGAAAAAACTATTGGTTCTCCAAAGGGTAGATTAGACTGAGGATACTAAACTTCAAGGGGAAGTTCAGGGTGAATAGGTGGATTAATGGGATTGAGAACTATACTAGAGGATGACCTAGTGAGAACCATGAATTATGAGAGAAAGATTATAACAAGATAATGGTCTTGAACTAGATTTCACATTGATGGAGTTGTCAAATGTTGAGTATTACACTAATTTGTAACTGAAGTTGTCAAGACCAGCATTCACCTTGACAAGTTGTCTTGAAGATAATGGTCTCATCAAGCATGCCAAAATTATTGTCACCAAATCTTTCACCCTGTAAGAGGGTGTTCAAGCATCTTCCAGATTTGGGAAACATTAGAACACTTCCAGGTATGTAGGTGTACCTATAGTGGAAGTGATCCTCTAGATTTAAGGGCTATCTCCTTGAATGTCTCTTGAAGTGCTTCCACCTATTTTAAATATTTGCTTGTGGAGGGAAAGGGATAGAAGTTACATAAAATAAACCTATTATAAAAGGGTGATGCACCAAGATGTATTCCACATGACTATTGTACTTATTTCACAAAGAAACAATGCCCATAGCACTAGCTTAAGAGTCCTATAATACACTAGCATTAGTATTTCATTATGAAGGTAACATACATGAAGACTATCCAAGGTAAGTGAAACCATATATCAAATTTTTAAAATATTTTAATTAGTTCTAATTTAGTGCTAAAGCTTCTTTCGAACAAGCTAGCATGATGACCCTATCACGTGAGAGGTATGTCTTGTGCACTCACATGAAGTGCACAATAAAAGACTGATTCTTGAAGGATTTGAAACACAATGTTGTATGTTTGTTCATTTTTTGTAACACAAGTCTTAAAAGGTTATTCAACACCATAAATATACTAATATTATCCTTATTGTTCCATATTTGACTACCACTATAACTAGGATCACCCTTACTATTTAACAGTAGTGACAAAAGAAAAATATACCCATGACTTAGAAATAAACCATATACATCATCCAACACTTAGAATGTTTCATGACATATCACATGATATGGTAAACACTAGCTTTTCATTAATTACTTACTGTATTATAAGACAAAGGATATATCTATTCTCTAAAGGACCACCATTGTAAATGATTATAAAAGGGGTTTTTATACTTGTTTCACCCTGACCAAGTGTCATAATTATAACTATCATGAAAAGATGGCACATGGGCTCCCTAAAAACTAAGGTTCATGGATCTTACAATGAGTTATTCTATTAGACTCAAGCCTCTTCACCCCTAGATCCTCACTCTATGCTATATTTTAGTGTCCAAATGTTCCATTCCTCATAGGTTTGTATAAAACCTCTGATCGATAGGATCAAAGTGTCCTATTTGAGTTATTCTTCTAACTGCTCCCATATTCCTCATGCTTCACTTCCCATGCACTCCCCTAGTCTTCTAATTTGATTATAAGTCCTCTATTCTTGGGTCCATCATGACACATTCTCTCTTGACTGGGTCCTCTCATGTTAGGTCTCATTTACCCTTGTCCTTTCATACCCATCACTTTCCATGTCTGTTAGCTACATGCCATAGTCCTCCCATGCCATGGTCCTTTTTTGTCATGCTAGTAATTATGTCAAAATGGACAATGGTACCTTCTAATTACATGCCAAAAATGGAAAAATACTCATTCAAATTTTTGGGGTCAACATCACCCCACACTAAGCCCTTAGTCTGTCTTGAACTAAGCTGTGCTAGCATCTTCCAAAAATTTAGGCCTCTTCTACTCAAGTTCCTTCTTTATCCCATCCTGATAGGAAAATGCATCGAGGACCTTAGTAGTTATTGTTTCAATGGCTCTTTTTATTCTTTCAATTCTTCATACTGAGTTGGAGTCCCAGTCTTTTTCATCTGTTCATCCAGGGTTATGTTGGATTCCTTTTAGATATCTTGTAATTCAGAGACCTCTTTATCAACCTATCTCAAAGTATAACAAAACTTGTAGTTATTTGTTGATGATGGTTATTAATGCCATCTTTCATTATTTTAATGTCCTTGAATTATTTCACGTGTTTGATAAGGTCTTTTATTAAAAGGGCAACATCAAGCACCTGCTACCTCAAGACCTCCTCATCATAGAGCTAGGCATCTAGTATTTTATTTGAGCATTTTAGGCACATAAAAATACCATCTAAAATGGGGATAAAATCCTTGACTCTATCCAAGGTTCTCTTGAAAATGTTTGACACCATGGTGAATTGTTCAATTATTTCCTTGGCCTCATCTCTTAGTGCAGGGTGTTCCTTATTTTTCTTGATCAAAAACTCAACTAGGGTTTCCAATTTCTTGATGTTGTCCCTATCCAATGGTATGCCATCTATAAGTCTTAGTTCCTCTTTAAAAATTGTTTTGAAAAGGTTTAAAACCCTTACCTTAGCCTTAATGGTCTCTTGGATTTTTTGGGTCTCATTTAAGCTCATCCTCTTGATGGCTTCCTGATGCCATAACACTTTCTCCCACTCCATCAATATCAAGTTGATCACCAAATGGGGCCTCTTATCCTATGGAGTCTTTTTAGAGTTTGATCCTGAACTATGAATTTACACTTGTGGAGTTTATTATTGGGATACTTGCCTTAAAGGTTATTATGGGGCTGACTCTATGGTAGTCTTAGGAGAAGTTGGATGTGAAGGTGGCTATGGAGGTGGAAAAGGTGGAGGAGTGGGCTACGAAGATGAAAGATTTATGGTAGGTGAGTGGGAAGGACTGGAATGAGTAGGAGATGGAAAGATAGGGGGAGATGAAGTATGAGTAGGGGATGGATAATGTTGAGGTGGTGAAGGTAAAGGGTGAGGTGGAGAAGGTCAATTATGAGGTGGAGGTGGATGTGGCATGGAAGGATGAGAAGTAGTGGGTCTAGAGGGCTTCATCTCTACTATCCTTTATCATTTTTTTGGGCCTACTACCCAATATAACTAGCTCTTGGCTTTGGATGCTTCCTCTCTATTTATGGTCCTTGGGGGAGCCTCTCCTTAGGGTCTCCATATTGAGGGTACTATCAGGGGTGTAACATGTATAAAAAATTATGGATTTTCTCCCTAACCAGGATATCCTTAACCTTGATATCGATTAAGTTAGTTTCCTCTCTCTCCATAAAGGAATTCTTACCTATATATATATGTCTATTTGGAGGATGTGACACTCCACATCTATCCACTCTACGTAAATAACAATTGGCTATGCATACTATATTTGATTTATGGAATCAATGAAGTAATGTGTAGAGAAGGCATATGGAAATTTAATCCATATTGAAATCTCTCTCAAAGGGCTCATGAAAATGCATGCCAGGGAGTAGTACTAATTTATAGTGAATTTTGATTGGTCTATATCTAGAGGGGAAAATCCTTTGGAATGTTCCATTCATTCTTAAAATCCACCTTCATCTCATTGAACCAGTAGTTCATCTCCATCTTATAAGATGGGTTAATGTGTTAGGGGCAAGTGAAGTCTTTAAAGCACTTTGGGGGGCCTTGTGATTGGGGGGGTACATCCACTTTAATGAACCTGAGCTATAGTCAGGCACCTTGATCTCATAAAAAACTATCAATAACAATATTTCTCCTCAAGGGAAACTATACTTAGGTATTTTATGGGCCCTTTTCACATCCTTAGTTATATTTTGGGAAAAATACAATGCCCAATTATATTTTGTTCCCTAAGTGACTTGGTGAGAAATGTGTAGGTGGGATATGTCTACCTCCTTCCATTAGTTAGTCCCACCAGTGGTCCTCTCATTGATAAACCCATGAGGTGCATAAACTTATAATGTTTAAAAAACTAGTGCGAGATGATTTCTCCTCTATTTACAGTATTGCACAACCTTTCAGTGAGATCATAGTCACCATGGGCCTAATAGTTACAAGCATTACTTATAGTATTTGAGATAGACTGGTTGTCCATCCACTAGAGAATACCATCTGGCATTAGATCATGCTATTCATCATTTTGAGTAGTAACATTATAAAAGTGATTGATATCTTCATCATCATTTATGAACTCGATATAAGGAGGTCCTTGTGCCTAGTCTAAAGGTATTAATACGCATTGATAGGTATTATCAAAGATAATGTATTAATTTTTAAATCTCATGTCTACATGGTTCTGTTAGCACCAAGGTCTTCCTAGTAGGGTTGGATAGTCATCATCTTCTGCTAACTCCAAGACCTCAAAATCTACTTTGAAGGGAATCCTAAGTATGTCAATAGTGGTGTTCTTGAGGACCCAAATAGGATGCACTCGAGTCTTATTTTCCATAAATAAGACATGAGGAGAGGGATGTAGGGATGTACCAGATATTTTTTGCCAAGCATCTTCAGTGAGAACATTAACTTCTATGCAAGTATCTACTATAATATCCTAGATTACCCATCCATTGATGGTAGCATTAACCAATATCTCTCCATCTTTTGGGGAAGAGGAAATAGGTGTTTCCTATCATCAAGCATGATTTAAATAGATATCTTCACTTTTCCAACTGAGGTAAGGGTGGAATTCATTTATTAAGTAAGCCTGACATTTAAACCATGCATTGAGCTAGGGAATAATGTCTTCATCTAGCATATGTTTGCATAGTTCCTAAAAATTATCCTACAACATTAGTTGAGGTTTGGCTTCCCTTTGTACTATGGTGTACTATGTCACATCCTTATCCTTGACATATTGAATCTCACCTTAGAGCTCTTGGAAAAGTGCCATTGTATCTTTAAGGGCATCTTTTTGATATTGAGCATCAAGGTACCTCCTAGCTTGTGGTTCTTCCTGATGTACCTTTTCAAATAGGCTGGATATGCATTGAGTTTGTCCCCCACTATGAGTGGTGATATTTACATGTTACACTATGGGGATGGTTGGTCATATATTCTATTGTGGTTTGTATATTCAAATCATGCTAGAACCCTTTTCGTTGAATTCCTTAATGATGGCTGCATATAGATTAGGACACTCTTCCAACTAATGGACCTTTTTACCAAAAACACATGTTGGGTATTCTAGGTAATCTTGCTAATAATACTTTGGTGACCCACATTTATAAGAAGTATTTAGTAGAAATCAACCACCTCCTCATTCTCATCCTCTTCATCTCCAATGGTAACCACCATTGTCTTGGGTATTGGTGATTGAGGTTTGGTGTGTGCCACATGCTTGAGCTTCATGAATATCATTGATCAATAAAAAATCATTGGTGTCATAGATATAGGCATCATAAATATTAGAATACTCTGACACCTTAGTGTTCATATCCTATTAAAAAAGAGGATAAGAATGAACATCATATTTCTCATAATAAATATCACAAGTTTATTTTTGTACCACATGGATGTTCTTGCATGGTTAGTTGTTCCTTATGTGCCCTTCATTTTCATAGTCAATACACCAGACACCACTATGTGTCTCATATGCATTATTTTCCATCAAATTTTAAAGTTGTGATGCCATGGATGCTATCTTTACCTCCATAAAGGTATTATTCTAGATATATATGATTTCAACTGCTTCAACGTGGAGGCTAGAATCCAAGAATGCAAGAGAATTAGGACCTCAAAAAAGAATGTTTCATACAAAGAACTATAGAGATTATTCTCTACCCACTATCATGTAGAAACTCCTAGTTCAAGATACGAGATTGCAAAGTTATCTTTGACATTGATAACCCATTCTTTAATATTCTCTAGCATGATGTGCTCAAACATTTTCCCATAATTGTGCTCTAATTAATTTAGGTCTTGGTAATTGAACCAAAATATTGGGCTATTTTAATTAGTTCTAATTTAGTGCTGAAGCTTCTTTCGAACAAGCTAGCATGCTGGCCCTATCATGTGAGAGGTAAGTCTCATGTACTCACTTGAAGCACATAGTGAAAGACTCATTCTTGAAGGCTTTGAAGCACAATGTTATATGTTTGTTCATCTTCCATAACACAAGTCTTAAAAGGTTATTCAACACCATAAATATACTACTATTATCCTTATTATTCCATATTTGACTACCACTATAACTAGGATCACCATTACTATTTAACAGTATTGACAAAAGAAAAAGATACCCATGACTTAGAAATAAACCATATACATCATCCAACGCTTAGAATGTTTCATGACTTATCACATGATATGGTAAACACTAGATTTTCATTAATTACTTACTAAATTACAAGACAAAGATGCTATATCTATTCTCTAAAGGACCACTATCGTGAATGATTACAAAAGGGGTTTTTATACTTGTTTTACCCTGAACAAGTGTCATAGTTATAAATTTTATGAATACATGGCACATGGGATCTCAACAAACTAAGATTCATGGCTCTTATAATGAGTTATTCCTATAGAGTCAAGCCTCTGCACACCTAGATCCTTGCTCTATGCTATATTTTGGTGGCCGAGTGTTCCATTTCTCATGGGCTGGTATAAAACCTCTAATATATGGGATTGAAGTGTCCCATTTGAGTTTTTCTTATAACTTCTCCTACATTCTTCATGCTCTACTTCCCATATGCTCCCCTAGTCTTGTACTTTAATTCTAAGTCCTCTATTATCGGGTCCCTCATGACACATTCTCTCTTGACTAGGTCTTCTCACATTGAGTCTCCTACACCATTATCCTTTTATGACCATCACCTTCCATACCTATCAGCTATGTGCCAGTCCTCCCACACCATGGTCCTTTCATGTCATAATGGTACTTGCATTAAAATGGACAATGGTCCCTCCACACTGTGCACCAAAAATGAAATAATACTTATTCAAATTTTTGGGGTCAACACAAATATAGATACTAAGGATCATTGTACACTTAAGAATAGATCCATACACTTAACAACACTTTATATGACTTGATAGGATGGAATCACTCACACCAAACATAGAAATATTGAGAGAAAGCAAGGATAAATGAATATATCTTAACCATTCACTACTAATATCTTCACACACTTAGAAAAGTTGATATATGAACTCAAACTAGATTATATTTATTGTTATAAGGAAAAGTACAATGTCAAAAACAATAAGAATTTGCCATACATGGTGTGGTATTAGATTATAAAGTCCAAAATAATATCTACTTGCAACATTTGAAAGAGAAGTGGGAAAAGAGAATTTAAAAGGTCACTTGAACACTTGTCAAGGCATGAGAACTAGTTACATTGTAGAAGAATGGAGTGTGAAATAGACCATGAATGTCTCCTAAGACAAATGTCCATATAAATGATGAAAAACTCTCCAAAATGGTGCAAAGACTCTTTAGTTAGCTTTTGTGAAACTGACTTCATCATGGATCACCTCTCGATCATTTGAAATTGAATTAGGAGAGTTGACACATATGCTATGATAGTTATAGATGTTTTACTGGTTGATAACTATCTTATATATACTTGTATTCGTCATCTATAATAAACCATTACTTTTTTGGACTTTGTTTTTCACATTTGGCAGTTATTATTCATCTCGGGTCTTCGACTAAGCTTTCATGACAATGTATGAGTCTAAAGAACTTTCTTTGCTACAAAATCCTAGATCCTACATAGTTTCTCATGTGGCATTCTCTTACCATGTTACTCATTCCACTTTAAACTATGCCTATTGTCATTTAGACATGTAGCCTCATCTTGTCCATCTGGAACCCAATCAAATTTGCTCTATCCAACTAATCTGGAGTCTCTTTGCTTTGACCTTTAATGTTGGATATTGATCATTGATATGGAGTCTTGAGGTTATGAAAACTGGTATCATTACATTCAATTTGAGCTCCTTGACCTTTGACTCTCACTCATGCCAATAGATTTGGATCTAAGTTTGAGTGCCAAACATTGAATCTGCCTCTATTTAAACTCAAATATTTAATTCATGAGGCCTAACTTAACATCCACATCCCTAGTTTTGACATGCATGAAAACATATTTGATGTCCACATAACCATCATAATTTAAACCCCAATGGTTTTTTTCCATGGTTTATATTTGATGTCTGTGCACCCATCATTGACGTCTATGAGCTCATCATTAACATTTGTGAGCCTGTGAAAATTTAAACCCTAGTGGGTTATTTTATGAGATTTATTTTAACATCTACACACCTATCATTGATGTCATGAGACCATCATTAACATTTTCAAGACCGTCATAATTTTAACTCCAATATTTTTTTGTCATGGCTTGATTTTGACATCCACACAACCATCTTTATCTATTTGTTCAATGTTAAAGGCTTATATCTGGAAGCAAAAAAAAATGAAGGCACCAAATTTATATGGGATGATGTTAACCCTAAGAGAAAAATTTTAGGTCGTTATTTGGTTTTGGGATGATTTTTAAGCAAACTTATAAAATACACAAGTAACCAACATGTTCATTTCTTCATGACATCCTGATGACAATCTAGTTCACTTAGGCTTGTACTTGAACTATTTATTGATCATTGAAATCTTGAATGAACTTATTGAAGCCTGTGAAAACTCTACCCATTACTTTGAACTGCTTGGACACCATGAAAACTTGTTACTTTCATATATGACCCCAAAATGACCCCTAAATACCTAAAGCTAACACAAGACCTAATTAAACCATGAACAAGGCTAACGTAGCATTAAATTACATATAATGAACAACAAGACACCCTATGACACTATGTTATATGCCTATATAAGTTTTTTACTATAGGGGGGTTGACCCATTTTGATTTGTGGTCAAAATGATCAACAACCTCCACTCATGGTAGCCCAATAGGTAAGCATCCCATCTTTCTTCCCCCTAATTTCTAGCTTACATACTTCCCCAATTCCACCTCCATCAACTAATACTACCATTACCTCATCACCACCCACTACCCCTATAGTTCCACTTGCCACTGCTTCACCTCCATCAATAACATATACCAATCCCATCGAGCCACCTCTTGTGTACCAAAGAAAGATGAAGTCCCCTTCTATTTCCCCTCAAATCACTCCAACCAAGGGAGCCTCTAAGGATAATTCAAGAGGAAAAAATTATAGAATAAAAGGTTCTAGGGAAGCAAAACCCCTAGAAATCTCAAATAACGATGAAGATGATAAATAAGTGCTTGTAGAGGGAGAGTGGTTCATTGAATAAGAATGGGATGACAAGACAAAACCTCCTTGTTAGTGACCATTAGTGAGACAATAGAGAGTGACTCAAAGGATGAATGGTTACCATAGGAAGCTTAGTTTGTAGACACTATGATTTTAAGGACCAATTCTTCTATTCTCTTAACTTATAGTGTGTCTAATGATATGTGTGGTTGACTTATGGCTTTCACACCTTCATATTAACTTGTTGAATTTATATATGTTCTTAGTATGGTTAGCTTATGGAATAACCATTGATAAGTAGAGTATATATATGAGGTAGTGGTTATTCTTTTATCCTCATATTGTGAATTCTATTCTTATTGCATTATTATGGAGGTTTCCCTCTCAAAGTGGCTCAATCATAATATTTAAGTATTTTTCTCTTTTGCCAATTATTGTTGTGGATTTGATTATTTTGGTTTTATTTATACCATATAAAATTCTATTATTTCAAATCATCTAATTAATTTACTTACAAGTGGTATCAGATCTTCCATTTGGGTAAGTTTCTATGGTGTATTTTTTTTTTTGATCTAGCATCTTGAGCACTAGAAGGCCAAAAAAACATAACTTATGATTTGGGAGGAATTGATTTTTTTCATCACCATAGTTTTGTTTATGAGGATTTTTTACAAAAAAAAAGAAACATTTTTTTGGGTAAAAAAATTAGTAGTCATTAGATTCATCTATGTGAGATAATCACAATGATATATTCTATTGGTACACTTTTTTGGGTTAAAAATTTCCCCCCTTGTTCACAATAGCAGTAGTTAGATTCATCTCAAGGAGATGATCATAATGGTGTACTCCATCGGTATATTTTTTTAGGGCTAAAACCATCATATGGTTTTTGAATGGCTGGTCCAAACACTTGTGGATGTAAGAAAGGGCGAGAAACTCTAAAAACTCCTCATAAGGATGACATAAAATTTGAAACTTATTATCCATCTATTTTGGAGGTAGTTTAATAACTTAAGTTAGAGTTTCAAGGCATGATTAAAAAAATTAATTTTGATATGGTTTAGGAGGACATTATATGTTTGAGAGGGGACTTGGATAGCATGAAGGATAAATCACAAAAAATATTTTGGCAATTGGCCAACTTGTCAGTTTAGCCATTGCAAAATAATCCTCCACCACTTCAATTTGGTTCTCCTCCTCCAAACAATACCAATACTAGTTTGAACCTAAGATAATGTTGCCAAAAGTGGACCTATGCAAGTTTGATGGTAATGATCCACTCACTTGGTTCACTTAAATTGAAAATTTATTTGATCTACATCAGAATCCATGTTCACAAAAAGTGGTTATGGCCTCTCCACATCTGGAACCTAAGCCATTCATTTGATATCATTGGTTGTGTGTTCCAAAGAAAAAGAAAGGTGTCCTAATTTTAGGGTCAATATTTTTTCAGGAATTATAACTCCACTATCACAACAATCTCTTTGAGAACTAATTTAGTCAACTAGCCAAGTTGTGCTAGACCAGGATTGTCAATGACTACATTCATCAATTTCAAAATCTCTCTATATGTGTGGAAGACATCACTGAGAAAAATTTTACTGACCTATTTTTGGGTGGCCTTAAAGATAACATCCAATTGTAGGTTTGTATGTTGCATCCCAATATTGTATCTTAGGCCATACCAAGGGCATGTATGATTGAGGAAAAATAGTTTATCAAATAAATACCTTTTACTAACATTCATAAATGTACCTTCTTAACACCATCATTTCATCAGCCTACTAGATTGACACCTTGGCAAGTGGAAAAAAACATGCAAAAGGTTTATGTTTTGGATGCACTAGAAAATGGAGTAAAGGGTATCGATGTGATGAAAAGAAGTTATTTTAAATTAATGGTGCCAATGAGGAAGAATATGAGGAGGCTTCAGGAGAAGGGTTAGAATAACCTAAAGATTCTCAACCTACTATTTCCTATCATGGACTTTCAAGCATTAGTACTCCTAAAACTATTAAGATGGTGGGTTTCTTGAAGAAATATAAGGTGATTATGTTAATTGACTTTGGAAGTACACATAACTTCATCAACAATAAGTTGGCTACTTATTTGAACTGTTTCATTTACCCAGCTCTAGACTTTTAGGTCATGATTGCAAATGGTGGTACAATAAACTATTCTATAAAATTCCATAATATTAATCTTGCTATGGGAGCCTATTTTTAGATTCCCCTATGCTTTTTATTCCCATAAGAAGATCTGACATTATTTTGGGAGTGTAGTGGATCACCACTTTAAGCACTATTGAGATAAATTTCCAAAAATTATTCATGAGGTTATATTCAAAAGGAAGGAATTTTGAACTACATGGATTATAGGATAAATCTCCACAACTAGTTAGTTCCCACCATATGATGAATATTCTCAAAAAAGGTGTAGAAGGTTTTGTGGCACACTTATTTTCCATGGAAGTTCAACCAACCAAAGAGTCTACACATATTGATTTGCAAAAGGTGTTTGAAGACCATTATGTTGTTTTTGGTGACATGCCAAAAGGACTTTATCAAAGTTATGTGCATGATCATACCATCATAATCATTCTAGCAAGTACACCACCCAATATCAGACCCTACAAGTGTCCCTATGCCCAAAAGAGTGAAATTGAAAATATGGTACAAGAGATGTTAGAAGCAAGAATCATCCGACATAGTCAAAGTGAATATTCTTCCTTGGTGGTCATGGTGCAGAAGAAGGATGATAATTAGAGGATGTACCCAGAATATAAAGAAATAAACAAATACGCCATCAAAGATAAGTCTTATTCTAGTAATTAATGATTTTATATATGAATTTCATGATGCTAGTTATTTTACCAAGATAGATCTTCAGTCTGGATATCATCAGATTCACATCTGCAATGAGGACATACCTAAAATAGCTTTCAAAATTCATGAAGGCCACTATGAATTTATGGTCATGCCTTTTGGCCTCATAAATGCACCATTTCAATTTTATATTTTGATGAATACTATTTTAGGCTATTTTTGAGAAACTTTGTATTAGTGTTTTTTGATGATATCCTCATCTATAACAAAAATTGGGAAGGCCATTTGAAGCATATGAAATAAGTGCTTTCAATTCTGGAACAACATGAGATTTATTCCAAACCTTACAAATGTGATTTTGGTGTCCAAGGTGGAGTAATTGGGTTATATTGTTTCACATTGAGTGAAAGTTGATGCTATGAAAATCCAAGTGATTATGGAGTGGTAGGTACCCAAAACCCTCAAGAACCTCCATGGATTTTTGGGGCTAACTAGTTACTATCACAGGTTTGTCAAAAATTATGGTAGAATTATAACCCCACTCACCTCTTTTCTAAATAAAGACTCTTTCTAGTGGACTAATTCAACTACCAAGGCATTTGAATAGTTAAAAATGGTTGTGTAAAACTCCAAATTTGGCTACTCTTATTTTTTCAAAAACTTTTGTTGTGGAGTGTGGTGCATCAAGATATGGCATGGGGGATGTACTCATGTAAGAAGGTAGACCACTAAAATTTGAAAGTAGCTAATCAAAAGGAAAAAATAGGCTCAAACTAATATATGAGAAAGAGATGATAGCTATTTTACATGTAGTGAAGAAATGGATACTTTATCTAATGGGTTTTCACTTTCAGGTAAAGATTGATCATGATAGCCTCAAATATTTTTTGGAATAATGCTTGTCATCTAAATAACAATAAAAATGGGTGACTAAAATGTTAGGATATGATTTTTAAATAGTGTATAAGAAATGAAAAGAGATTGTGGTGGTAGATGCCCTCTCTCAGTGGGATTAATCAGTTGAGGCATTATTATGCACCATGACCATGTTGTAGGAAAATTGGCTAGAGGAAGCAAGATCAGAATGGGAGAATGACAATGATACCAAGGATTTGATTCACACTATTAAATAGGGTTATAAATAATATAAAAAATTTACATGGAAGGGGAACACATTATGGTATAAAGATATATTATACCTTTGTAAGCATTCTCTCCTCAAACATAAAATTCTTCAGGAACTTCATCCCTCTCCACTTGGAGGTCAATCAAGATTTTTAAAAACATATCATAGAATCAAGAAAGGTTTATTTTGGGAAGGACTCAAAGGGGATGTTCATAAATATATGGATGAATGCATGGTATTACAATAAAATAAAGGTGAAACCATTGAGACCCTAGGTCTTTTTCAGCCTTTATCCATCCCTAGCCAACATTGGGAAGAGGTTTTCATGGATTTTGTTAGGGGGTTACCATGATTTGAGGGTAAATATGTTATCATGGTAGTTATAGATTGACTCAACATGTATGCTCATTTTTCTCCTTATCACATCCATTTTTTTTAGTACAGTAACTTATGCTTTTCTTAATATAGTTTAAAAATTGTATGGCACTCCAAATATCATTATAAGTGATCGAGATCCCATATTTAGTAGTAATTTTTGGACTGAATTATTTGCATGTTTGGGTACCCATTTGGCCCATATCTCATCCTATCATCCTTAATTTTATAGAAAAATAGGATTGTCAAAAAATGTCTTGAAGTGTATCTTCATTATTTTATTTCTGACAAATAGGACAAATGGGTTCATTGGTTACCACTTACTAGATGGTGGTATAACACTTCTTTTAAGATGTATCCCTTTGTGGTATTGTATGGGTATCACCCCTCATCCATTAATTTAGTTTTTATAATGCATCTTAAGGTTTGATATATTGAGTAACACATTCATCATCAATAGGAGGTGTTAATTAGTTTACGAGAGATTTTACCAATAACACAAAATCAAATGAAGTAGAAAGAAGATCAACACCATAGTGAGCAACATTTAAACATAGATGATTGGGTCTTTATGTGTTTACAACCATATAATTAGATTTATCTGAAGCAGTAGAGAAAGGATAAAAAGCTATCACCTAAATATTATAGCCCTTACTAGATCTTGTAGAAAATTGGTAGTGTGGTTTACAAGCTAGACTTACCCCCAGCCACTTGCATACATCTAATATTCCATGTATCTTGCATGAAGAAAGTAATTGGATAAATTTTTTCTAATTATATTGAGTTACCTAAATTAGATTAAGAATTCTGAGTCATTCTAGATCCTGAGGAGATACTTCACATGCACACTAAGCAACTATAGACCAGAGCCATTAAGTACTATTTTTGATCAAATATAAGAAATTGAATTATGAATATGCAACATGGGAAGATGAATAATTCCTATAACAACATCCTAGTTTAATTCAATGTTAAGGAAAAAATTGTTTTTACAGGGAGAGAAATGCTATGCCCTTAACCTATAGTGTGTCTAGGGATATGTGTGGCTAACTTGTGGATTACACACCTTCATATTAGCTTTCTAAATTTCTTGATGTTCTTAGTATGGTTAGGTTATGGAATAATTATGGCTAAGTAGAGTATATATAGGAGGTATGGTTAGTATTTTATCATCATATTGTGAATTTTTTTCTTATCACATTGTTGTGGACGTTGTCCCATCAAAGTGGATTAGTCATAATATTCAAGTACTTTGCTCTTTTCCCAATTATTGTTGTGGATCTACTTATTTTGATATTAATTCTACCACATATAATTCTATTTTTGTGAATCATCTAAGTAATTTCTTTACAAATCTAGGTTCTACTAAATTTATTTAGGACCATTATGGAGACAATGGAGATGAAGCAAAGTCAAAACCTCCAGTTTCAACACAAGGGTAGTCAGTGGGTATATCTCCAACCTTAGTACCTCCCAATACAATAGTGGTGTAAATTATGACAAATCCCTAGATTAATTCTACACAAGAGGTGATTTCACAAGCTTGTCATTCCCCATCTATTATAATAACTACTTTTGTCCTAGTTAGTCTTGTAACAACTATTGTAGACACTAGAAAACTGCACACTTGCAATTTTTGATGAATAAATGCCTTAGGACCCCATAAATACCACATAAACCTTCTTAAACCTTAACCAAACCCTCTTAACCTAACCAAATCAATATTCTTCTAGTCACATAATACTATTAAAAAATACTATTTGAAAATACTATTCACTATCACTATTCATTGTGGGACCCACTATCACTATTCATGATGACATGATAAGTGACATGTAAAGTGACATGGAAGGTGATTTTGGAGGTGATATGACAAGTGACATGGCTTATAAGTGAGGTGGCTTGATGTGGGACATCATACCCCACTTGGGACCCTTTTCCAAGGTGTTTAATGACCTCATTTAAGCATCATAAGCCCCCCCTTGAAATATGGAAAATTTACCCTCAAGGGACCATTAGTCAAAGTTTAGTTTACCTTCACACATGAAATTAACTTTCAAAATAAGATACCTTCTGCTTTATTACTTTGGGAAAGACAACACCCATTTTTGACTTCTTAACCCAAATGGGACACTCACCAACCCAAATGGGAATCTCCACCCACCTCATTTTGAATAATTAATCCAACACATATAAAATGGTTCCATAATTATAATATTCCTATTTTAATATGAATATTAATAACATATTCTATAAATACCCCCCCTCTCCTTCATCCAAGGTTAAGTTGGAGGTTGGAAGCTAGTTTTTGGTAAAAGCACTCTTATTGCAAGTTTTTTACATTTGGAAGAGGTTATCCACTTGAGAAGGAGGTCATCGTCATCTTGGAGGAGAAAAGATTCAAATCATTGAAGCTATACCAAAATAACTCTAGGATTTCATCAAATATATCATCAACAACACCATCATCAAAAACCATCTCAAAGGTAACCTTGTTTGTTTATTTCATTTCAACTTATTATCTCTTTTGCCTCTTCTCTCTTGACCTCCATACCTTTCACCTTTCACATCTTATTTTTACCATTTTTCACTTAATTAATTTATTTCCTTAGCCATATTTACCCACTTGACCCTTTTTACCTCTTTAAAATAATTTACCCACTTGACCCTTTTTACCTCTTTCCCATAATTTACCCACTCGACCCCTTTTGCCTCTTGGCCATATTTACCAACTTGACTATTTATCCCTTTTAACATTTTCCCTTATATATTATTTATCATTTTTAACATCACCTTCTTGATCATTTCAATCATTTTTCAACCTCAACCAAACCATCTTTCCCTTTTAACCATTTGCCAAACTAAAACCACAACCTTGCCTCAACTAGCCTTTTAGCATTTACTTTATTTAGTCATTTTCTTAACAAAGCATCCATCTTAATTGTATTTAATTTCAGATTTTATATCATTTAATTAAATTATATTATAGTTTATCATTTCAATTTAATTATCTAAATAAGTTATATTGATATCCTCCTAAGAAGCTTTCACTTCTAGGACCTAGCTCATGCTAGGCAATCCACTTTGCTACTTGTCTAAAAAAAAATTTTATTAGTATTTTATTATTGTAGGTTATTCCTTCCTATCCAAAGAGGATTATACACCATAATCTATATAACATGCACATTTTATACCAGTTTCTCATAACCATTACCCTTATTGATAGTTTCTTATTTTCATACTTAGAAAAAAAATAGAAAATAGAGAGAAACAACTATTCCTCATGTTTTAGATTCTTTAACCCAAATAAATAAGGCCCAAGAAACTATGGGGATATTTTTACAAATACCAATTCCCACCTCCATAATTCAAGCTATGGAACCCCCTAAAAAAATTCAAAAGGACCTATTGGGGTTGCCCATACATCCATAATTGATTATTTGCAAAACTTGCTCAATACCCCTCATAAGTATTCATTCTTTGCTACCTCCAGCCCTTAGTCCTTAGGACTTAATAAATAGGAGAAATTTAATAATATATTATCCTTAACCATATTTTCTTCCCTAGTCACTCCAACCTAGACCTATACCCAATTGGATTTCAAATTGGCTAGGTGACCCAATTACAATTTACCAACATTACAACAACAAAGGTGTCAGAGAAGGGAAAGCTAATAGTTTATGCAATGGCTCCCAAGAAGCTCACTTTATGGATAAGATCCATTCCTCCTTTCCTTTAGCTAGGGACATATTCTCCTAATCCCATGATTTCCCCTAGGTAGTCTCCCTCTTCTTCCCCCATAATCCAGGTAGAACCTTCACAACAACCAATTACCCTGAATATACCAGAGTGGATCTAGAAGATGCAATAAGCAGAGGTGAGTAACAAGACTTAGCCATTATGGAGTATCCCATAGTCAAGTTTCACTTTGACAAGGAAACTAATATTATGAAAAAGATAAAGATAAAAACTATAATGGATAAATAACAATAAGTGAAGTTGGAAAAAATATAAGATATGTTTCATTTGACTTAAAAATGTAGAACTCTCCCCTCTGACTTGGGAAGTCATAGGGAGGACCCTTATAATTTTAGAAACTCTTTAGGGGGAGTAATAAAGGAGATGTTTTAGGGATATGATTAATCTATGGAGGCCTTATAATAAAGGAGCCCCATTCAACCTCTAAAGGACCTCATAGGTAGTGTTTAGAGAGGATCTTAGAAGTTATATGACATCTTCTAATTAGTAAGAGATGAAAAGAAGGAATCCTAAACCAAATGGGGGGATGTATTTTCCCTTTTAGAATACATGAAGAAGATGAAGGCTAAGTTTTATTTTATGTACCACATAATTAGGGGTAAGGCCTACACTCACCTTAATTTGATAACTACCTCGAAGGTTGCATGGGCCCAAAATTAGGTGGTCACCAAGAGAGATAACTTGATTGAATGGCATAAAGAGATGTGAAATTTAGTGTAATAACTCACTAATCATGATGAGCAAGCCATCACAATTTTATGGAAAATGAGAGTCAAATATGTGATCAAATAGAGTGAAGAATTAGTCCTTAAGACCATCTTTGAAGAAATCATCTAGATGACTACACATAAATTTATATCAGAGGTTGAGGGCACAATATATAAGACCTATGATGACCTATAATAATTGAAAATTTTTACTAGAATCAGGGTCCTTAGTATAAATATTCTTTATGTAGATATCAGGGTTAAATTATAAGTACAAAAAAAATTAATGAATAATCTCCCCTAGCTCTTCAATAGACCCTTGTTAGACTTCAGGATGATAGAGAATGATTTTAAGGTGAGACATGGTCTTTACTCACAAATTCAAATGATTAAGTAGGCTTCTCAGGCCATGTCACTCCCACAAGTCATCTTGACTACTCAAACATCTTCAACAACTAGGCCCACTTTTACAATAACTTCGATGGCAATAACCATTGGAGTACAGGTGTCTACCACCACAACTATTTCATCATAGGAGGAATGATGTTATTTAGTGTTATTGATGTTTTATTGTAACAAGTTTTGTATATTGGTATCATTTTTACCAAGTGTCCTCTATGTCCTCCTTTGGGAGATATTTTCTAAAAAAAATATAAACATTGAGAGTGGCTTGAGAGATAAGGCACCCCCATCCTAAGCATATATATAAATGTATCTCCCACATTCTAAAGGGAGGATAAATTTTGACATATCAATATAGATAAGAAATCCTTGGGGTTGTTTTTCAAGTTTGTGTTAAATACTTGTCTCTTTCATTTCTATGTTATAGAGTTTATGCATTTTGATCTAACCAATAACTTAGTATTTCTTGATATATATAATAGTAGTTTCAAGTAGCTTGCAATCAATTAATAAAGTTTTACAATTGGAATGTGAAGTGGAAATTTAGGCTGATAGATCTTGTTTTCTAGTAATAAACTAGATAGGTTACTCTTTGGAATTTGTGTAGAGATGCCATTTGGTGAATCTTCCTAGAATGAGCCATGGATAGTGAAAGATGCTCTTTAGTATTAGCTATAATATTGAAGTTAATATATGTTATAATAGTATTGATAAAAAGAAATAATTATTTAATAACTTGGAGTTAACTACATCGTATGCTTTAGACCTTTTTACTATGTTTGTCATCTCTGTGTGCTAAAGTAATAGTTTACAAGCATTAGTTATTTCAAAATTTTCCTTGTCTTAAAGGTTGTTGGAAAGAATTCATGTTCCCTATTTATATATCCCTTTTTCTACCTTACCTCACCCTCTATTTTTAGTTTCTTTGAGTCCTATCCACTTTAGAGTAAATCCATCATCAAACCATTTCATTTAAGTAGAGCTAGGATCCATATCCAAACTGATTAGGTTAATAGTTTCATTACTCACCACTATTCCACCACTAGTTACTACAAGACCCAATACCTAAAATTCACGCCCTAGAATGAATCTATCCTTCATAGAGATCCTAAAACATTATAGGCTACCTCATATGTGTTTTATGTGTTTGTGTAAAACTCAAATCAACAACAAAACTTGGTTTTAGAAGGAGGGCCTCTTTTTCTGTCTTGACTTAAATAGATCTTAAGTTACACTAGATATATCCCAAAGACTAACTAGGTCTACCTCTAGAAATAACCTACTACATCCACCCCTACAACCCCATAGAAAATTTAGTTCAAGCAAAGGTGTTCTGAGGAGGTCTTGGGCTCGGTCATATTCTCCAAATAGACAACCACTTTTGCATCTAATGGCCCACCCTTGGTTGATGGGTTACACATTTAATATTCTAGGAGGTATTCATGAGCCACCCAAAAATCCGAAGAAATACCTTCCCACCTTTTCTCCATTAGGGGATAAAACTATCAAAGAACATGTGAAATCTTATAAAACTTTTCTAGGGATATTAAATGTAGTGCATGAGGACATAACTTTCTAGCTTTTCCCATTTATATTTCAATATGCCACCTACAAATGGTTCTTTAATATCACTGAGGGTTCCATCACATCCTAAACTAATTACTAGACAACCTTTTTAGGATAGTTTGGCCAAGTTACTAGACTTAGTATTGTCTACCAACTCTTTAATAGCATGAAAAGGGAACCTAATGAAACCATAAGAGCATTTAATGCAAGATTCCAAAAAATGTATAGCTGAATAAACACTGCATATAATCTAGATGTTGCATTAGCTTTGGATATGTAAAAAAATGCCTTAGATCCTAAAATTATAGTGTTTGTACGTAGGGAAGCTAGTGTCTTAGACTTGACCCATGCATGTGTTGAAGCTATAGATGTTGACAAATAAATGAACCTTGATTCACAATGCTTAGTGAGGCTAAATGTTTAGTAGGCATATCTAATGTTAAACCCAATCCTAAGTGCTAATAAAAATGTTATAGCACATAATAAAACTTAGGCCCATATTTAGTTACCATTATCTCATGCTACACTTAGCCAAAGTCTAGGTTTATTGAATAATCCTATCCAAGTAGCTGATCCTCATAAAAGTGAAGCTCTAATCCCTACCAATACTTCCACTACTCAAGGTATTGTTGCTGATTCTAATAAGGCTAAGAGATATTCCATCTCAAGGATTGTATATAAGTTAAGTAATGAGTTCTTTACCATACAAAAATGTATAGGGAATTATGGTGGATAGAACACTAACCAAAGCTTTGGATACTAGAGATACAACAGACCTTCTAACAAGCTTGGGAATAATGCTGAGTAGCTTTCCAATAAGATGTTGAAGTTGAAAATCATGGAAGATGCATTACCTAATTGGTACAAGGTTCATAACAAAACCAAACATAGAGAAATATATCACATTAATTTTTTTTTAAAAATTTGATATCTTTTAGAGGGAAATGGATAGACAAGAAATACTGAAAAATTTGCTTGAACCATCTCCTCCTAAAACTTCGAGTCACTCCAACACTGCTATGGTTTTTGACACATATGGTTTTTCATTTACATTAGAAGAAGATAATGAACTAGAGGTTCATTTGATCACATATTATCTTTATTGTGAAGTTGGTGGACAATGGTTTTAAGAGCATTGGAATGTTCTGTATCATGGCCAAGTATCCTATGGTAAGAACACACATGGTGGTCATTGTACCATGATGGTTTTGGGTGTGAGGGGTTGAAAGTTTTGATAGGGTCAAAAGGTTTGATAGGCAGTAAGGTTAAGGAAGAGGTTTGCAATAATTTTTATAAAATGGTTGAATATGATTCATGCAAAGGTGTTAGAGGTGATAGGTTTTTAGTTTTGGGAGTTGTCCTAAAATTAGTTTTTACTATGGAAGTTATGGGTGGTGGGGTAGTTTTGGTTTGTCAATTACGTTGGGTTGGCTTGGTTAAGGGAGGTTCATTTGATAACATAATATCCTCATATAGGTTATGGATGAGTTCTTGGAGAGATTCAAAATGCTCTGTGTCATGTTTAGGTGTCCTATGGTATGCACAGACTAAGCTAACATTAAACCATTTTGGTTGAGGACATGAAGGGTCAAATTTTTTGATAGGTTGGAAATGTTTGAGAGGTGGTAAGGTTAAGGAGGAGGTTTTTAATAACCTTTAGAGAATGGTTGAGTATGATTCCATTAAAGGTGGTAGGGGTTTGGTGGATTTTGGTTTGGGTGTCAAGATAGAAGATTGTTTGGTGATAGGTGATTTTAAGTTGGTATGTTTGCTTAGTGGATTTGGTTTATTTAATATGGTTTATGAGCTAGAAGGAGAGGATTGTAAGGTAGGTAGCTTATGTATTGCCAGTGTTGGTAGGAAAGATGTTTTAGAAAGGAAGTGTAATGGTGTAACTAGTAGAGGTGATAGGGTTTTGGTATAAATAATGGGCTTCATGCTCAAGGTGATGGGGAATCAAGAACAACAAACAAATCTGATTCCACTTGTTAGGATCTTGCTCCTTAATAATAGCACAATATGATTACCTTATATTAGCAACTAAACATGCAGAATTAACCAGAAGCAATAAGTAACTAGAATTCACAAATGACACAGAATATTAGAGACAACACAAACTGTATTAATACTCATCCAAAAAAGAATACAATGAAGAGACGCCACACTCTTCCACACCTTTCAGGCTTCCCACACCAAGTGTACAGTAATTCTTCTCAAGAGTTCACTCTCCTACCAAAAATGGTCCCAACACACAACTCACACATAGAATTGGTGTTCACCTCCAACCAGTTAGTAATAACCCTGCCAGTACACAAGTACTCAAAGTACTTCAAGTAGATCTCCCATAAGCTTGCAACAAACTACAACTCAAATGATCTTACTTACACATGTAGATCTTCTCCATGAACTTGAAACAACCTAAAATTCAAATGATCTTACACTTAGAAGGATCTTCCTTGCCTTCCTCTATTTGCTCATCTGTGGAACTAGAAGGAGCTACACTTGCTCAACTCTAACTAGCACTCTGGGTATCTAGCACACTCTACAATACATGCCAATGGGTCTATAAATAGATCCCACACTTAAACAATAACTTAGACTTCTAATTTACAATAATTAGACTCACAACTCAAGACTCAAAATAGCCTTTACATGCAAACACTCAGTTCAATGAACTAACTATTCATGCAATGAACAGTTCTGGAACCGCACAGGCGACCGATGTCAGTCCCTGTCTGCCTAGAGTTGACCGACGTCAGCCGACCTCTTGCCGATGCCAGTTGCCATTCTATACTGTATATGACTGACGTTGGTTACACTATCGATGCTGATATCCCTAGAACTCAACAACCTCCTCCATGTCTGCATAGTTGAAGCTTTTAGCTCCACAACCTAACAATCTCCCACTTGGAGATAAATAGCTGTAATTGTACTTGTACTTGTACATCATCTAGTTTGTTCCTTTAGCTTTGTATCCCTCTTCAAGATCACTCTTGAAGACCAACCACCACAAATCTTGTGGTGCACCTCCTATCATCTAAATCACCTGCCACATTCACATCTACAAACCCATGTAGAAAATAACTTGACCCTGCCTAGCATGTGCACCTACTGCTGGTCCCTCTCAGATACCTGAGAATCCACTAAACTGACCTCTAGTTCTTCTTTCCCAAATTGGCTCCAAACTTTTTGACAACACCCACTACTTAGGCACACTTAGGTCTAGTACATACCATGCACTTAACCTCATTATGTGAATCAAGACACTGTTCATAGAACTGTCCAACCATCAACGTGCTAACTAGTTTCACACAATCATCTAAAGACAAAGTCAACCTGTGACCTTCCATGTCCTTAGAACACACTCATGGCAAAGAATCTTGCTACTTTTAGATTCCTCATGACACACCTCTGAACTAACTTTACCTTTAGTTTAGCAACTCCCTGTATGTGTAACCCTGCAACAAGCACATAATACAGTAACAAGATAATGTAGCTAATATTATCCAACCTAGTAAAGAGAAACACAATGGTTAAACCTCCATTGTCCTGCAGCTTACACAAGACCATATACCCTGGCCTTTTGTCTCACATGTCCATTCCCACTCTTCTTTATCTTAAACATCCATTCGTCTCTCAGTGCTTTCTTTCAGCTGGTAATTCCACCCAAAAACTCCCATTTGGTTCTTCTCCAAGGAATCACATCCTTCATCCATGCCAAGCTCCCACTGTTTCGTGGATCTATCTACTTTGCTTCTTTAATAACTTCCTGGTTCTTGACCATCAGTGAGCAACAAGTAGTGTAAAGAAGGGAAATGATAAATTTGAGGCTTACTTACCCTTTAAGTCCTCCATATGGGTGCTTGAGACTCCTTGATAGCTTGCTATCTGCCCAAAATTCATCTCAATGACCGATGCCGGTCACATCTCAATCTGCATTTGATTGATGTCGATTCCATGCGACTACCTCATCACTGACATCGGTTCCCTTTGATCGATGCTGGTGTTTATTTATCTAGAGTCACTGACATCAGGCTACACATAGCCAATGTCGATCCCTATCTGGATGTCAATGCTAGTTTTCTAACTGATGTCGGTCTTTGTGTTTTACTTGTGAGTGATGACCTTTACCCATGAGCTCCTTTTGGATCAAAAGCCTATCCAAATCAACCTTGCTTTGCTTAGAATTCCTCAGCCCCTTACGCTAATCTTTGTCCGTCACCTTCTCCTTGAAAACCAAGGCTTTCCTATTCTTGTCACTAACATCAAATTTCTCAAGAAACGCCACTTTATTCTTCTGCATACAAAAATCTTGATCCATGCTTTTCAAATCCAAAAGCATACCCTTTGACACAAGAACATGCATCCCCTTCTTATTCATGTGACCAAGCCTATTAAGCCACATCTTCAAATCTATAGCTGAAGTAGATAAACCAGAAGGAGAATCAGTAATACAAGTAGATAGATAAAGTGTACCTACTTTCTTACCTCTTGCTACAACAAGTGCACCCTTGGTAACCTTCCAAGAGTCCGTTGTGAGAGTTACTGTGCAACCCTCATCACCCAACTTTCCAACAGAAATCAAATTCTGCTTCAAGATTGGGATATGCATGACATCCTTCAACACCCATGTGTTCCCTGTCTGCAATTTCAACTTCACTTTCCCTTTGCCAACCATCTGACAAGGCTTACCATCCCCTAAATAAATTTCTCCAAAGTCTCCCTAGACATACTCATGAAAAAATTCCCTATTTGGGGATGCATGAAAAGAGGCACCAAAATCTAAAACCTAAGATTCTACTTTATCTAAGAAACATACCAGAGCATCTTGTGCAACATAATCTGTAACATCTACTTCTTCATGTCCTTCATGCTGATCTTCATCTGACCTGCAATCTCTCTTTAAGTGCCCTTGCTTTCCACATTTCCAACAGGTTATTCTGCCATACCTGGACTTGGATCTCCTGCCTATCTTGGACCTTGATCTCCCATGCTCGATCTTCTCTCTTTGCCTTCCCCTGCTTTCCACACTCAAAGAATTTCCTGATGATTTACTTGTGCTTTTCTTGCAAATTTATTCATTCAAGATTACACTCACAACATCATCCACTTTTAAGATTTTTGAAGCAGATGCAGTAATACTAACTGCCATTACCAAACTCTCCCAACTTTCAGGTAATGAGCATAAGATTAAGAGAGCCTTAATTTCATCATCAAAAATAATATTGACTGAACTTAATTAGTTTACCAAACCATGGAAATCACTAAGATGACTATGAACAGATCCACCTTCCAACATTTGCAAATTAAATAATTACTTCATAAGAAATACCTTATTCGAAGCTGAGGGTTTTTCATATAAATTTGCCAAAGATTTCATCAACTCTACCATTGTCTTAGCCAGAGATAAGTTGGAAATCACAGACGATGCAAGGCTCAACCTTATAGATCCCAGAGCCTTCTGATCAAGAACCTCCCATTCTTCAATCTTCATATCCAGGGGCTTGCATGCAACCCCACCCAACGGTAAGTACAAATCTTTCTGATACAGATAATCTTCAATTTGCATCCTCCATAATTGATAGTTCTTGCCATTAAACTTTTCCATTTTTAGCTTACTTTATTTTTCCATTGCTATAATCCCACTCAAACAAAAACCCTTGTGAGTAACCTGTAATCAACACACACTAACCAGATCTGAAACACCTGTTAGTAACCCAACCAAAAGCTTTGATACCAGTTGATGGGGAATCAAGAACAACAAATAGGTCTGATTCCACTTGTTAGGATCTTTCTCCTCAATAAGAGCAAAATATGATTACCTTGTATTAGCAACTAAACATGTGGAATTAACCAAAAGCAATAAGTAACTAGAATTCACAAATGACACATAATATTAGAGACAACACAAGCTGTATTAATACTCATCCAGAAAAGAATACAATGAAGAGACGCCACACTCTTCCACACCTTTCAGGCTTCCCACACCAATTATATAGTAATTCTTCTAAAGAGTTCACTCTCCTACCAAAAATGGTCCCAACACACAACTCACACACAGAATTAGTGTTCACCTCCAACCAGTCAGTAATAACCCTGCCAGTACACAAGTACTCAAAGTACTTCAAGTAGATCTCCCATAAGCTTGCAACAACTTGCAACTCAAATGATCTTACTTACACATGTAGATCTTCTCCATAAACTTGCAACAACCTGTAATTCAAATGATCTTACACTTAAAAGGATCTTCCTTGCCTTCCTCTATTTGCTCATCTATGGAACTAGAAGGAGCTACACTTGCTCAACTCTAACTAGCACTCTGGCTATCTATCACACTCTACAATACATGCCAATGGGTCTATAAATAGATCCCACACTTAAAAAATAACTTAGACTTCTAATTTACAATAATTTGAATTGCAACTCAAGACTCGAAATAGCCTTTACATGCAAACACTCGGTTCAACGAACTAACTGTTTGTGCAACGAACAATTCTAGAACCACACAAGTGACCGACATCGGTCCCTATGTGCCTAGAGTTGACTGACATTGGTCAACCTCCTGCCGATGCCGGTTTCCCTTTTGTACTATATATGACCGACGTTAGTTACACTACCGATGCTGGTATCCCTGGAACTCAACAACCTCCTCCATGTCTGCATAGTTAAAGCTTTTAGCTCCACAACCTAACACAAGGTAGAGGGATGAGGAATCAAGATGGAGGGCAAGGTTGAAGGAGGGAAAATTTGGGATTTCAGGTTCTTTTTTGGTTTTACCACCTTAGTTGTTTTTGTTGGTTTTGAAGGAGTTTTAACTACTTTATTTATTTCAAGCAGTTAAGGTTTGGTTAGTTTAGTAAAGGTTTTAGATGATTGGGTGGAGGTTTTAGAAGTACTAGGTTGGCTCACCAAAGAAGGGGTTAGGGGTTTTGGTTTGGTTTTCTTACCCTTGTCTTGGCTTGTGATAGAAAGTTCTATAATTAGAGGTTCACTGGATGAGGTAATATTTTCTTGTGAGATAGCCTTCAAAGAGGAAACGAATGGTTTTATAATAGGGGAGATAGGTGTGGAAGCTTATATTTAAGGTTTAGGTATGGTTACTTCTTATTTTTGGGTGTTTAAAGGGGTATAAGGTAATTCTACTTCTTTCATAGGTGGAGTGGAATTGGTGGGTTGATGAGTAGGTTATTTGTCATTGAGCATGTTAAGAATCATGTTGATAGGTATGGGTGTTGGGAGAGCATTCGGCATTATTACTCTTATTTTTGGTGGGAGAATGGTTTGGAAAAGGATATCTGAATATGTCGAGAGCTTGATTTGGTGGAGCATTGGGGTTGTCTAATATAAGCTCCCCCTTGTCAATGAGGGATTTGACAAGATTATTAAAGATGTTACAAATGTTAATATCATACCCTACAACCTTATGAAAGACAAAGTGGTCATTCTCATTATACCATCCTGGTATGGGGAAAGAAGGATCAAACTATTGAGGTGGTTTAATCGGTGGAAGTTGAATGATATTGGATTTTAACATTTTTTCCAAAATAGAAGCATATGGTTCTCCAAGTGGATTTAATTTCTTCTGATTATTCAATATTTGGTTTCTTTAGTTTGAAGGATTTGAGGAATTATAGGTTTAGTTCCTCAGGTTTTGCTAGTTTGTAAATGGTGGAGGTGTGGTTTTGAGGATAATAGCATTGGTGGTCACTTTGTCCTTGGTATTACTATTAGTTAGGTTATTGGGTTTTGATGAAGAGGGATCATTGGGTTTGTAAGTTAAGTTTTTATTTTTCAACTTAAACTTCCCTTCTTCAATGGCTCTATTTTATAGTTTATAAGCCATAGTAAAGGCTTCATCAAATGTCTAAAAACTTTGGACATGCAACATAGAGGAAATGTTTTTTGTACATGCTCAAGCAAAAATCTCTATGAGTTCTAGTTGAGGTAAGGGGAAGAAAAGTTAGTTTATTAAGCTTCTCTAATGAGTGACAAATTTGGAAACATACTCATCTTCATATTTTTGAATAGAGTAGAGGTCGGTAATGGAGACTTTCTTGGAGATATTGATTGAAAAGTGTTCCAAGAAAGTTTTGGCTAGTTGAGGGAAGGAGATAATAAAATGTTTATGCAAGACATTATACCAGTCTAAGATCGGCCATGCTAGAGACATGGGGAAAATTTGGAGAAGCAAGGAGTAATCATGGGTGATTAGGTAACATGAGTGCTAGAATGCCCTAAGATGCTGCTGGGGGTCCTCTTTATTTTTAAACTTAGTAAATTTTGGGAGTTTCCATTGTGGAGGGTAGGCATAGATTAGGATGGATGGATGGGTTTTTTACATATTTTGTCATAGGAAAGGACGTTGATAGATCTTGAAAATGAGGATTCAAGATTGTTAACTTTGTCGATTAACATCTTGGCCAAGTCAGTTTGGGGTTGGGTTGGGGGAATGGTAGAGATGATAAACTGATAAGATGGTTAAGAAGAGGGAATATGGTGGTAAGAGGTTGATGCTTGTTGAAGGGATACCACATAAGAACTTGTGGGTATGAATGAAGAGGTAGGGGGAGATATAAGGCTTTGCGGGTTAGCCACATATTGATAAGAGGTAGAGGTGGAAGTTTGACCCATGGTTGGTTGATTATTGGTGGGAGGGGCACACTCACCTTCGTGTGAGATGAATCAATAAGGGATGAGGGTGCTTGAGCAATGATTAGGACATTAGATTAGGTTTGATCTACTAGAGGGCCATGAGTTGAGGAAGAAGCATGAGAAATGGAAGGTTAGGTAGAGGTGACACCCACCATGAGGTGGTTTGGTATTCCATAAGGCAAATTCAAGAGAGGGATGGAAGAGGCTAGGGCATGAAGGGCCAAGGTGGCAAGGTAATGTTGTAAGGCCATCAGGTTATTTTATAGATACGTGGTGAAGTTAGCATCCCCTTCGAGGACCACCGAGGGTCAATTAGGTGAATGAGGCATATAAGGAGAATCACGGGGTGTCACCTTGATGTTTGAGATGTAATTCATGGGTAAAGATGAGGAAGGAGGTGGGGGTAGGTTGGTTTGGTTTTTTGCCTATGGTTGGGTTAAGACCATGTGAAAAACCAAATAGAAGAAGTTGAACCTCGCACCTCTAACAAGAAGCAGTTATAAAAAATAAAAGGAATCAACATGCTCTAGAGAATGTTAAGTCCTGGAGTTTTAATTATCTCTTGTTGGCTTAATCCTTAAATGAGTATGAAGGGAATTGGATTAAAAAGGTCCTAAAAAAAGCTATCTAAGTTTAGTTTTGGGATGTTTAGTCACTTAAGAGTCAATTCTACACTGAACCAGGTATGTGGCCTAGTACTAGGGGCTTGCTCCTCACACTTCATGAACCTGAAGTCGAGCCAATCCATTTAGTCAAAATATACCATATGTTTAGAGTTTATAATATAACAGAGAATAGAGTTGGTTTACCCCTTGGTGATTAAATTTGAGTAGGAAAACTGGGTATGGGTAAGGTTGCTGCTTGGTGATGAAATCCAAGTCAGACCCTGTCTCATGCATTGTTTAGGCGTGTTGATTATGAAAGTGGTTCAGCTTGCGTGTGAAGTAAAAAGGTGCATCTAAGATTAATTTACCTATTTAATTAAAGATACATGAGCTAATTAAGCAAGCAATCCATGAGTGCACTTGATTTTAAACCAAAGGAAAATTTTGATATCTTTGAATGAGCATAAAATAATGCAAAGGTTTTTTTTATGCCAAAAGAAATTTTAGATTCCAAATTGATGAGAATAGAAGAATGCAAGGATTTATTTTATGCCAAAATAAATTTTGGATTTCAAATTTCACTTGATGAACATAAAATAATGCAAAGATTTACTTTATGCTAAAATAAAATTTGAATTTCAAATTTCATTTGATGAACATAACATAATGTAAAGATTTACTCTATGCCAAAGGAAATTTTAGATTTCAGATTTCATGAGCATAAAATAAAGGAGGAGATCATGTAAATTTAAAATATGAAAAATTGGAAGAAAAGGGCACCTAGAGGATTCTAGGTCCCATCAGACGTGCCAAAATATTTTTGTAAATTTTTACTTTTTTTTGAGTTTCCTATGAGAAAAGATAAAAACACAAGATGAAGGGTGTGTACCTAGTAAATGTGTGCTCATTGATGATCAGAGAAAGAGAGAAATCCTTTTTGTCTTGGAAGGAATACCTGTAATATAAAAACATTACCACAAGCTTGTTGGTTAGACAAAGATGTAGGGTGGACCGCCTAGCATATGCTAGATCCAAGAAGCTAAAGCTTCCTTGGATGGTTGTAAATCCACTCCCATAATAATAAATGAAGATGGTAAAATAAAATAAATGTAATTGCATTTAAATTAATGATAAATTAAATTCTTAGTACAAAAATAAATGAAATACTTATTCAAAGAAAAATGACTAAATCTAGCACATGCTAAAACTAGTCAAGGAAAGGCCATAGTTTTGGGGTTTGGGTAAAATGGTAAGGGTCAAAAGGATTATTTTGTTGGGTTGGGTAAATGGTCAAGGCTGAAAATAGACAAAAGGGTAAATGGATAGATGATTAAAAAAAGATAATATGTCGAGTATGGAAAAGAGGTGAAAGAGGTCAAGTGAGGAATATGGCAAAGAGGCAAAATGGGGTAAATGGGTAAAAGGGTAAATGGTAAGATGAGGAAGGGATGAAGACAAGAATGGTGAAGGGAGTGAAAAGGTTAATGGAAGGGAGTCCAAAAGGAAATGAATAAAAAAATTGAAATAACAAAATAAAATATTACATCAATGTTTGTAGATGCTTATTGATGAAGATGTCTTGAGGCAATTTTGGCAGAGCTTCATTACTTTGAATTATTTTCCTCCAAGATGTGGAAGAGTAATGAAATCCTTGAAATGGATGAACACTTACAATAAAATTTGGGTATAAATACTCTAAATTTTCAGCCTCTTCCTTAGGTGAAGGAGAGGGGGGGTATGTGTAGTTTTTTGTTGAGGAAACAGGGTAAAAGAGGGCATCTTGGAAGTATGGTGCATTTTCCCCCAAGGTTAAGGATGGGGTTGGTGGAATATTCCTATGGTGGTTGTAAATTATCCCTACCTTGCATGTGTAATATAATAAAATATTGTATATGTCATGTGACTCCTCACACCCTAAATATTTCATAGTTTGAAATAAACATGTGTAAAATGTGTTGGACGTTGTATATGTCATGTGACTCCTCACACTCTTCCAACGTTACGCATGAATAGTAGTTAGTTGATAAAAAAAGTTTCTTTATCATAGGGTGTCAAGTAAGCTCTAAATCCTTTGATTTATAGATATTCAAAAGGGAAAATGGGTGATAGGTTGTGTGAAGGGTAATGGGTGATATGTATGATAACCTCATGTGAATTAGTTTACCCCTTCTATAGGTGACCTAAGAATGGTATTAGATAAGTCCATGTCATATGCTAGATGTAGATTGATCAATGTGAGAAATCTACATGGGAAAGCCAATTGTGGCTTCCAACTTATTATGTTGCTTGAGAGCCGATTGTGGCTTTAGAATTGGTTTTGAAAGTGTGCCTTTTTCTTTATTTATATATATGGGAAACTGATTGATGCAGGAAGCTTCCATGAAATTACTCTACTTTTGACAAAGTTGACTCAACCATATTTCAAGGGATTGGTCTAAGCTTATTGGATTTGTTTTAATGTTCTTAATAACTATCCTTCAAGGGAGTAGTCTACCTTACATGTGGTAATTTTTATTTTTATTTTTGGGTCGTTGTCCTTTAAGGGAGTAGTTTGCAATGCTTAAGATATTGAGCCAATTAATTATTTCAAGATGAAATGTGTTTAGACATGGACCAATCTAATTAGGTTTTGAGGTTTACCTTTATGAGGGAAAAACTTTAAACAAGAAGGTTAATGATATGTGAAAGGGTGTGGTTTTGAGAGAAAATGACCATGGGATTATATCTTGTTATAGATGAAAAGTATCCATGAGAAGCATGCTATGGGTAGAGCTGTGGTACCAATATTTAGGATTAGGCCATGACTATCAAGGTTAATCACATGGTTCTATGTTGTAATTAATTTTCCTCAAAAGGGGATGAGGAAGGTGGGTGAAGGTTAAAATCTTATAATCAAGGGATGAGCTTGAGTTAGACAAATAGGTGAGCTTGATCCTTCTTTAAAAATAAATGAATGTAGATGTGAAGCATTGAGAGGCTCAGGTTCTAGTTTACCTTTGAGAGAGGACAAATGATAAGCTCTTGATCCATACTTATGGGTGAAGATGTAGGGTCCAAGCCAATTGAAAGCAAACTTGCCTCATTTACTCTTCTCCATATTGGTCACATGTTAGTTTTCCTTTAGGATGAGATCTTGGATATTGAATTCCTGAGTTTTGAGGTAAGGTTAGTTAGGTTTAATGGAGGTGGGTAATCTCTAATGGTTTTATGGGAGAGTTTATATCCCAAATAGGTCAGGTGGTGTCCAAATGGGTTCCCCCAATTTGATATACCACTTGGTTCAAGTTGGGTTAATGGATAGGTTTGGTTGATAGGTTGAGGCAAAAATCCAAAGGTTAGTTATGTTCATGGTTAAGGTATGGTTGAAGTTAATAAATGGCTAAATATTTATGGAAGGAAAGTTCCCCTAGTTTAATCTTTGCATGGGTGGGAAAAAGATCCTAAAGTGAAGGTGTTTTTGGTTGGGTTCGATTAGAATGTTGAGGTTTTGATGGGTATGTCTATGGAATGGACATTTTATCCTTTCCCTTATCCTTTTGTTGTACTTGAAAGTGGGTAACCCTATAGATGGTGTGGTTAAAAAGAAGTGTTGGTTTAGCTTGTTGCTTCGGTTCCTCCTTATTGTTATGTGAGAATGGGGGAAGAGGCAAGTGTTGGGTAGGCTTGGGTGATGGTTGGGTTGGTAATGGGGTAAATAGAGGTTCATTTGATAACATATTATACTTACCATAAAGCTGGTGGATAATGGTTTTAAGAGCCTTTTAATGTTTTGTATCATGACCAAGTATCCTATGGTAAGAGCACACATGGTGGTCATTATAAAATGATGGTTTTGGGTGTGAGTGGTTGAAAGTTTTGATAGGGTAAAAAGGTTTGATAGGTAGTAAGGTTAAGGAAGAGGTTTTCAATAAACTTTATAAAATGGTTGAATATGATTCATGTAAAGGTGTTGGAGGTGACAGGTATTTAGGTTTGAGAGCCTTCCTAAAATTAGTTTTTACTATGGAAGTTATGGGTGGTGGGGTAGTTTTGGTTTGTCAATTAGGTTGGGCTGGCTTGGTTAAGGGAGGTTCATCTAATAACATATTATCCTCATATAAGTTATGGATGAGTTCTTAGAGATATTTGCAATTATCTGTGTCATGTCTAGGTGTCTTATGGTATGCACAAACTAAGCTAACATTAAACCATTTTGGTTGAGGACATGAAGGTCCAAAGTTTTAATAGGTTGGAAATGTTTGAGAGGTGGTAAGGTTAAGGAGGAGGTTTTCAATAACCTTTAGAGAATGGTTGATTATTAATCCACTAAAGGTAGTAGGGGTTTAGTTGTTTTTGTAGGGGTTTAGTGGTTTTTGGTTTGGGTGTCGAGATAGAAGATTGTTTGGAGATAAGTGCTTTTAAGTTGGTATGTTTACTCATTAGCTTTGGTTTAGGTAATACAGTCGATGAGCTATAAGGAGAGGAGGGTAAGGTAGGCAGCTTATGTATTTCTAGTGTTGGTAGGAAAGATGTTTTATAAAGGAAGTGTGACGGTGTAACTAGTATAGGTGGTAGGGTTTTAGTATAAATAATGGGCTTCATGCTCAAGGTAGAGGGATGATGATTTAGAATGTAGGGTAAGGTTAAAGGAGGGAAAATTTGGGAGTTTGGGTTCTTTTATGGTTTTACCACCTTGGTTATTTTTGTTGGTTTTGAAGGAGGTTTAGCTACTTTATTTGTTTCAAGTGATTAAGGGTTGGTTAGTTTAGTAGAGGTTTTAGATGATTGGGTGGAGGTTTTAGAAGTTCTAGGTTGGCTCACCAAAGAAGGGGTTGGGGGTTCTGGTTTGGCTTTCTTATCCTTATCTTGGCTTGTGACAAAAGGTTTTATAATTAGAGGTTAGGTGTATGAGGCTATCTTTTCTTATTAGATAGCCTTCAAAGAAGGAACAAATGGTTCTATAATAGGGGAGATAGGTGTGGAAGCTTCTATTGAAGGTTTGGGTATGGTTAATTCTTCTTTTTGGGTATTCAAATGGGTAGAAGGTAAATCTACTTATTTCATAGGTGGAATGGAATTGGTGGGTTGATGAGTAGGTTATTTGTCATCGAGCATGTCATGAATCATGTTCATAGTATGGGTGTTGGGAGAGCATTAGATATTATTGCTCTCATTTTTGGTGGGAGAATGGTTTGGAAAAGGTTATTTGAATATGTTGAGAGCTTAATTTGGTGAAGCATTAGGGTTATCTAATCTAAGCTCCCTCTTGTCAATGAGGGATTTGACAAGATTATTAAAGGTGTTACATATGTTAATATCATGCCCTCTAACTTGATGAAAGACACAGTGGTCATTCTCATTATACCATCCTAGCATGGGGTGAAAAGGATTAAACTATTGAGGTGGTTTAATTAATGGAAGCTGAATGATGTTGGCTTTTAATAATTTTTATGAAATAGAAGCATATGGTTCTCCAAGTGGATTTAATTTCTTTTGATTATTCAATATTTGGTTTCTTTGGTTTGAAGGATTTGAGGAGTTATAGGTTTTGTTCCTCAAGTTTTGTTGGTTGGTAGATGGTGGAGGTGCGGCTTTGAGGATAATAGCTTTGGTGGTCACTTTATCCTTGGTATTGTTATTAGTTAGGTTATTAGGTTTGGACGAAGAGGGATCATTGGGTTTGTAAGTTAAGTTTTTATTTTTCAACTTCAACTTCCCTTCTTTAATGCCTCTATTTTCTAGTTTATGAGCCATGGTAAAGGCTTCATCAAATGTCTAAAAACTATGGACATGCAAGATGGAGGAAATGAATTTTGCACATGCTCGAGCAAAAAGCTTTGTGAGTTATAGTTGAGGTAAGGGGAAGGAAAGTTGGTTTATTGAGCTTCTCCAATAAGAGATAAAGTTGGAAACATACTCATCTTCATATTGCTGAATATAGTAGAGGTCGGTAATGGAGATTTTCTTGGAGATATTGATTGAAAAGTGTTCCAAGAAAATTTGGGCTAGTTGAGCAAAGGAGATAATAGAATCTTTAGGCAAGGAACTATACCAATCTAAGGCCGGTCCTACTAGAGACATGGGGAATGTGTGGAGAATAAAGGAGTCATCATGGGTGATTAGGTTACATGAGTGTAAGAATGCCTTGAGATGCTACTGGGGGTCCTTATTTTTGAAATTTGTAAATTTTTGGAGTTCCCATTATGGAGGGTAGGCATGGATTAGGATGGATGGGTTAATTACATATTTTGTCATAGTAAATGAGGTTTCTAGATCTTAAAAATGAGGATTCAAGATTGTTATCTTTATCGATTAACATCTTGACTAAGTCAATTTATTATTGGGTTGGGTGAATGGTAGAATTGATAAACTGATAGGATGGTTGGGAAGAGGAAATATGGTGGTAAGAGGTTGATGCCTTTTGAGGGGGTACCCCATAAGAACTTGTGGGTATGAATGAAGAGGTAGGGAGAGATATATGGCTTTGTGGGTTAGCCACATATTGATAAGAGGTGGAAGCTATTTATTGGGGAAAAATCATGGTTGGGGGAATGGATGTATGAGAGGGTTTGGTTTGAGAGGTTACCTGGGTTTGGATGGGAGGAAGTGTTTGGGGTATCAAAAGCACCAAATTTTGAAGAGGGGTGTTGGTTGGTTGGATAGTGGTAAGAGGGGAAGAGGAATGAGCAGTGGAAGTTTGACCCATGGTTGGTAAGGTATTGGTGGGAAGGGGCACACTCACCTTCATGTGAGATGAGTTAGTCAGGGTTGAGGGTGCTTGAGTAGCGATCAAGACATTCGATTTGGTTTGATCTACTAGAGGGCCATGATTTGAGGAAGAAGCATGAGAAATGAAAGGTTGGGTAGAGGTGACACCCACCATGAGGTGGTGTGGTATTATGTAAGGCAAATTTAAGAGAGGGATGGAAGAGGCTAGGGCATGAAGGGCCAAGGTGGCAAGGTAATACTGTAAGGCTATTAGGTTATTATCTAGATAGGCAGTGTAGTTAGCATCCTCTTTGAGGACCACTGATGTTTTATTAGGTTAATGAGGCATATGAGGAGAATCACAGGGTGTCACTTTGATGTTCGAGATGTAATTCATGGGTAAAGATGAGGAAGGAGGTGGGGGTAGGTTGGTTTAGTTTCTTACTTATGGTTGGGTCAAGACCATGTGAGAAACCAAATAGAGGAAGTCAAACCTCACACCTCTAATAATAAGTAGTTAAAAAAAAGAAAAGAAATCAATAGGCTCTAGAGAATGTTAAGCCCTGGAGTTTTAATTATCTCTTGTTGGATTAAGCCTTAAATGTGTATGAAGGGAATTGGATTAAAAAGGGCCTAAAAAAAGCTATATAAGTTTATTTTTTGGATTTTTAGGCATTGAAGAGTCAATTCTACACTAAACTAGGTACATGGCTTGGTACTGGGGGCTTACTCCTCACACTTCATGAACCCGAAGTTGAGCTAGTCCATTTAGCCAAAATATACCATTTGTTTAGAGTTTATACTCTTAAAGAGAACAAATTTGGTTAACCCCTCAATGATAAAATATGAGTATGAAGATTGGGTAGGGGTAAGGTTGCCGCTTGGTGATGAAATCCAAGTCAGACCTTGTCTCAAGTATTGTTTAGGTGTGTTGATTATGAAAGTGGTTCAACTTATGTGTGAAGAAGAAAAGTTAATCTATGATTAATTTACCTATTTAATTAAAGCTACATGAGCTAATTAAGAAAACAACCCATGAGTGCACTTGATTTTAAACCAAAGGAAAATTTTGATGTCTTTGAATGAGCATAGAATAATGCAAAGGTTTATTTTATGCCAAAGAAATTTCAGATTCCAAATTGATGAGAATAGAAGAATGAAAGGATTTATTTTATGCCAAAAGAAAGTTTGGATTTCAAATTTCATTTTATGAACATAAAATAATTCAAAGATTTACTTTATGCTAAAATAAATTTTGAATGTCAAATTTCATTTGATGAACATAAAATAATGTAAAGATTTACTCTATGCCAAAGGTAATTTTAGATTTCAAATTTCATGAGAATAAAATAAAGGAGGAGATCATGTAAATTAAAACTATGAAAAATTGGAAGAAAAGGACACCTAGATGATGCCAGGTCCCATCGGATGTGCCAAAATGTTTTTGTAAATTTTTACTTTTTTTTGAGTTTTCTATGAGAAAAGATAGAAACACAAGATGAAGGGTGTGTACCTAGTAAATGTGTGCTCATTGATGACTAGAGAAAGAGATAACTCCTTTTTTTCTTGGAAGGAATACCTGTAATATGAAAACATTACCACAAGCTTGTTGGTTAGACAAAGATGCAGGCTGGACCGCCTAACATATGTTAGATCCAAGAAGCTAAAGCTTCCTTGGATGGTTGTCAATCCACTCCCATAATAAAAAATGAAGATGATAAAATAAAATAAAGGTAATTTAAATTAAATTAATGATAAATTAAATTTTAAGTAAAAAAATAAATGAAATACTTATTCAAATAAAAATGACTAAATCTAGCACATGCTAAAACTAGTCAAGGAAAGGCCATAGTTTTGGGGTTTGGGTAAAATGGTAAGGGTAAAAAGGATTACTTTGCTGGGTTGGGTAAATGATAAATGATGAAAATAGACAAAAGGGTAAGTGGATAGATGATTAAAAAAGATAATATGTCGAGTATGGCAAAGAGGTGAAAGAGGTCAAGTGAGGAATATGGCAAAGAGGCAAAATGGGGTAAAGGAGTAAAAGAGTAAATGGTAAGATGAGGAAGGGATGAAGACAAGAATGGTGAAGGGATTGAAAAGTTTAAGGGAAGGGAGGCCAAAAGGAAATGAATAAATAAATTGAAACAACAAAATAAAATATTACCTCAATGTTTGTAGATGCTTATTGATGAAGATGGTTTGTTGAATATTGTTGATGAAGATGTCTTGAGGCAATTTCGACAGAGCTTCATTAATTTGAATTATTTTCCTCCAATATGTGGAAGAGTAATGAAATCCTTGAAATTGATGTAAACTTGCAATAAAATATGGGAAGAAATACTCTAACTTTTCAACCTCTTCCTTAGGTGAAGGAGAGGGGGGGTATTTGTAGTTTTTTTTTGAGGAAACAAGGTAAAAGAGGTCATCTTGGAAGTATGGCACATTTTACCACAAGGATAAGGATGGGGTTGGTGGAATATTCCTATGTTGGTTGTAAATTATCCCTACCTTGCATGCAAGTCCAAGTTTAAAAAAATGGTTTGAAAATGGGACCGAAGACTTTGTTACACCCTCATTTGTCCTCATTTATGAATTTTAAGAGTTATCCCACAAAATGTAGCACAAGTTTTCAAGGTGGAATGGGTGAGTCAAGGTGAGGTGGGTGAATATTCCAATTTGGGCTGATAAGTCTCTTATTGGGTCTAAAAAATCCAAAATGGGGGCTCTTTATCTCCCCCAAGGTGTTAAAGGGGCACACAAGTCAATTTTGAAGGCTATTTTGTTGTGAAAATTCAAAAACAAGTCAAATTACTTATCCTTGAGGATAAATTCGATCCATTTCAAATGGGGACCCTTGTGATGCTTAAATGAGGTCATTAAGCATCTTGGAAAAGGGGCTAAAGGTGGGGTACCAAGCCATGTCACTTTGCCATGCCATTTTGCCATGTCACATGCCATGTCATTTGTCATGTCACATGATAGGTCACATGCCATGTCATTTTCCATGTCATCATGAATATTAAAAGTGGGTCCCATAGTGAATAGTGATGGTGAATAGTGTTTTGTTAATAGTGATTTCAAAAACTATTTTTGAATGGTGTTTTCAAATAATAATTTTTGAATATAAATGGGTATAATAGGGACTTAGATTAAATTATGAGGGTGGTAGAAGGGTTTAGGAAGGTTTTAGGAGGATTTAAGGTGGTCCCAAGGCATTCAGACACCTAGAACTGCAAGTGTGCAGTTTTCTAGTGTCTACAACCTCTTTATTTGCTTTCATTGTTGTGCCTTAAATTAGTATATATGTGTTCATTGGATGATTCTTTATGAATTATAATTAAGTCCATCCATATTTATACGTCAACATTTTCATCATGGTTTTATCATTGGTTCATTGTTTTCACTTTTTTATTGGAGCGAGTGTTAGTCCTTATGCATATTATGGTTAGGTTATCATTATGTTTTATATTCTAATGCATACCATCATGTGCTACAACAAAAATTAGTTTAGTAGATCTTAAAATAAATGGTTCTATGGTACTTTTCCTTGTTCACCTAACATATTTACAATTTATCCAAACCTTACCAAAATGTAGAGTAATTAAATCACAAATGAATTTCAAACCCTTCCAGTTAAGCCATGCATCTCCATACTAACAGGTGGCCCAAATTCATACCTATCCTATGTAATGACTTAATCTTCCTCTATGAGTACATATTTAGTTCATAAACCCCCCCTTTTTAATTTTCCATATTGTTCTAAACCATAGTGCTAATGATTATAATCACCTTTGGGCAAATCATTATATTTTAATGTATCTGGATGTTAATGATTATAAACACCTATGGGTAAATCATTATCATTTTCTTGACCTAATGATGTAAATCAATGGGAAAAAGGGGTCACTGGTTGAATTTGGGTGATAACTCAACACCCTATGTGTTGAGTGTTGCTTACCTACCAATACTTCTAAGAGGTATCAGACTTCATTTAGTTATCCCATGCTATAGGTGTGTATGAGTAATTAGTGCAATGTGCTAGATGTTGGTGTAATATTAATGTGATTAAGTTCTTTTATCATGACTTGTGTCCTATACAATGTGTTCATACTTGATATTTAGGCTATTAGGGTTGTATGTAATCATAATTGGGAGAAATAGAGATCATGTTCTTAGTGAGCAAGTGTGATTCTTGTGAATTTAGATGTGAAAGCCACTTGTGTGAAAAATGGTTTGAAAAGTTTTTATATAGTCATATAATTGAAAATAATTTAAATGGGGCTCATTATGGACATGTGCCAACTTTACTATAGCTTTGAATTTTAGCAAATTAGCCATTATTTGGTAGGAAGATAGGAGAAGGGAGAAAGGACACGAGAGCGGTGTGCTATAGTCCCCTAGGGCACTCTTGTCCAATGGGTGATTTCATTATGCTAAGTTTTAGGTAGGTACTAAAAGGCATCTAAGGTTGATAAGGATATGGATAAGTTCATTTAGGGGTCATATTAGCTTAAAAGAGTGTGTAAGGTGGTCAAAAGTGATCAAAAGGGTCCCTAAGATAGAATTAGAACTAAATGTGTAAAAGAGTGGTCATAAGTACACAATTTTACCTTAAATTTTAATTTTACGAGTCTAAATTTCCCCCCCTTTTATTATAGTAATGCAAAAAAAGTGAAAGTGCTAGAGTAAAATAAAAATGAGCGTGTACCTAAACTTATTTGTGGGAGGGAGTCTTAGATGTAAGCCATAATGCTAAATTGTGCTCCACATAAACATATACTGAAACATATTTAATATTAGTCTTCACTTAAGGTGAATATTAAAAAAAGTGAAAGATAAAAAAATAGAGAGTGACAAGGAAAGAATACACCTGATTGAGTGTGCGAACTATTATGCCTTTTTTGGAGAAATAATTATGTGAAAATTGGTGACACTAGCATGTTGTGCATTTGTATTAACAATGAATATATTGGACTGGATTGTGCATACGCCAATCCTCATCTATAAGTGGGTGTGCTAAAAACCTCAAGTGTGCTTGACTCCATCATCATCATCCTGCAGTAGTGGAGTAACTTGGAATCCATATATGAATCTTGATATGTATAACTGTGTAAATACTAGTGCAAATAATAGACCAATAACTGTAGATGGAATAAAGTTTAATTTTTGTTAAAAAATGGCAAAAAATTAGTGAAAATACTGAGTGTAGCCAGGTCTGGTATATACAAAATGGAAAATGACATGAATTATCATTCCATTTGCTAAACTAGTGCATGATGGAGTAATGTGTTATGCAGATGCCCCTAACTGATATTGGTGCATATAAATTCATAGACCAAGTAAAATAACTATGATTTCATGTAAAACCTTAGTGCCAACTTAGAATAACATGCCATACTTGATTTCCCCAAAACTAATCAAATCTAAGATAAAACTATGTAATTCTGAGTAATTTTGGAAACTCAGACTATAAAACTATTGAATACTAATCTAAGTAAACTAAAGTTCTAAGAAATTATTAAAATGTAAGTTTTTTAAGCATTTGGACAAAAATGCTGAGAAGGACACTAGAGTAGTGATCTCCTATCTAATGTGGTACCTCTATCTAATTTGTCCTTTTATGTGTTTTTTGAGCTGAAAATTATGTCAATTATGTAGCCACTGCTAAATCCTATCTATGCACTATTCTAGGAAGGTTAAGTCTCTAAGACACACCTCTATGAATTCTCCCTCTTTTTAGGTGAATTATTAATCATGTGTAAGAACTTAACTCAAAATAAAAGGTTATACAATATGTTTTTATGATGTGAAAATATGTAAATTTAAGTAATATTGACATCATGAAGAAGCATGGCATCATTATGTATGTAAACTAGGTAGAGTAATAATGTAAGATTCATGTGAACACAAACATTCACAAGAAGTTTGTCTAAATAGGTGTGACAATGAAGGATGTAAATAACTGAGTAAATGTGTATATAATGCTAAATGGATCTACTTAGGGAGCAATGCATGATGTCCATCATGGCATTGGAGGGGGTTGGGTGCATGATTCCCATCATGGAATATAAATTTGAGCAAAGAAGCATCAAAATGTCATGGCCATGATTCACACAATCAAATAGTACACTTTATAGCATAGGATTATGAATAAGGTTGTTAGTCTCTTGTTAGTGAGTAAAATTCAAACCCAAAAACTTCAATACAAACTAATAATTCTTACCTACATACTTGGGTGGGTATAAATAACAAGAAAATAATTAAGACACAACTAAAAGCACAAAAGAGAAACTCACTATAAACTTATTTATAGATCCAAATCTACTTTTTGAGGTCTTTGGATTACTCAACTTGTGGATAATGGAGTCTTAGTAAATATTAATCTTACATCATCTCCACTTTGTTCACTTTAGCTTTGATTGATTTGGCTTGGCAAATAGACAGGGTAGCACTACAATAATGAATATTTTTTGAGGTATTTTGGCATAATAACATTAAAATATAAAAGCTATGTATGTATTTTTGCATAATAAATTTACACCAAGATATCTTAAAGATCAATCGGCGAGGCCTTCTATTTATATCCTCCAAAGTTCACTCTCACCCAAGTGTAGCTAGGTTAGATATTTTGTGTGAACTCAGACATCCCAAAGCTTCATAGCCTTTTCTTAACTTGGTGAAGATTTACACTTTGATCTTTAAAAAAATTAGTGCCATGCAGTGATAACCTACTAACATGTGGCTATTTGAACACTTAGAAATTTTTTTTAAGTCTTTTGGGTAAGAAAAACACTAGGATGTTGCAAAGTGTCACAATCCCACTCACCCAAAAATTGAAAAGATGAAAGTTTCAATTTATAAAATTTCTAGGCAAGCGAAGCCATGAAAACTATTCATGTGTCCCAATATTGCACACATGCTATGATAAAAATAGCCTAAAAGTTTTTAAATATTCTAGGCAAATAAAACACTGGGATGATGACACATGTCATCATCTTCCTCATCCAAAGTCTCAATAACAAAAGAGGTGAGTACAAAACTTTTAGGGTAGCATAACATCAGGATGTTGCCAGGCACTACCATCCGATTCACCTAGATCTTGTGAAAATATTAAGGACAATATGATACCCCCATGGAGATAGATTGGGATATTTTTCCAAGTGTCACCATCCCAATGGGCCAAGATAGTAATAAGAATAAAATAAGGTAGATAAAGAATCAATAGGTAGTGAGGAGGTAAAATTTCACCATGTGTCCCTGAATCTATATAAAGGTCTAAAAACCTCAAGGCAATGCTTCTAGGAGGAGCATGAAGTTGAAAAATGTCAAATGAAAGGTGATAAAGATTGTTGGGCTGATTGGAAAAAACCACCTGGTCATAAAGATAGGCTATGACACATCATAAAACAAATTTAAATATGAAAAATCAAAAGTAAAAAGGATCAAAAGCCATTGGAGACATTAATCCACATGAATTAATCAATTACATTTAATTCAATAAAGCAAGTGAACCCAAAGGGCAATATATGCAATAAACCAAGTCAATTACAATCACATTTTCATCAAATTAATAGTTGAAAATGAAAAATTGATCTCTAGCTTATTTAAGAAGTATTCACATAGTTATAAAGAACTAGAGCTTAAGTGTATAGGAATGGATTCCTATTAAAGTGAGTACCATGATGGAGAGCAAAGGGGAATTATGGAAGGCTTCTCAAAGGATAAATACCCAAGGAGAAACTAGTTGTGAAGGAAAAAGGGGATGATAAAAAGGATGGAAAAAAGTAAACAGGAAGAATGGAAAAACTGTACAGAGGGAAGAGTGGTAGAATGGCAGAGAGTGGTGGTACACGTAAAGAAAAAGTGCAGCAATAAAAGAAAAAAAAAGATTTCAAGATGCACAATACGAAGTGGAATGGGTGAGGAAAAGATAGTGATAAAGTGGGTATGTCAAATAGCCAAGGGGGAGGGGAGATGATGAGGTCAGAGATAGAAGTTGAAGGGAATAAAGGGCAAGGTTGGTAATAAGGTGAAAGAGAGGCATAAAATGTAAAATGTGGGTGGGGAAGTGGGCCAAGAAGCATGCACAAGGAAAGATAATAGGGAGGCCAATGAAGCAGAGTAGGAGGAAACTTTATGGGAGGTAAGGGGGGCCAATGGGGAATGTTGTCAACCCTTATGTTAAAAGAGATTGATAAGTTGGAAAAGAATGGTGGATAAGGTGGGTGGTGTTAGAACCCAAGGGCACCAAGAAATAATGTTCAAGGTGGTATTGGTTTAGGATACCCTAGGTGAGGGGCACGATTAGTGATGGAAATTAGTTAGGAAAAGGAGATTTAGTTGTTATTGGTTAAGCTATCCATGAGTAGTGCCTACATAGTCAAAATAGACATCAGGCCAATGTAGTTTGATTAAAAGGATGGCTAGTGACTTGTAAATGGAATGCCTTGATTTGAAAGACCATGAATTTTAGGTTAGGTTGGTTAGATGTAAAATTGGAAAGAGGTCAAAAATGGTTATGGTTAGTTTTGGTTTTCTCATGGTTGATGGTGAAGGGAAGGAAAAGGAAATGTTAGTGGCTGAGCTGCTCGTAAGTGACACCTACATAGTTTGTGGACATCAAGACAATGTAGTTCCATACAGGGGTTGGGTTAATGGTGTCTAACTAGGGTGCACCAATTGGATAAACCATATGGGTTGGTTTAGGCTAATGGTAGAGGATTTTGTATCATAGAGGTGTTGAGTTATGGTAAAGGTAATGGTGAAAGTGCCTGGTGTAAATTGGTGGATAGTTACCATAATGATCTCACATGTCATAGGATGAGAGGTGAGGATGGGTAAGGTAGGGTAAATAAGAAGGGAATATCAGGCTTAGGAACACAAATGACCTTCAATGGAACTAATCTAAAGAAGAGGTGTCTTTGTTAGGAGGTTACACCTTCTAAAATTATGTGAAGGTAGGAGTTTTGAGATAGTGTTTACCATTACAAGCTAAGTTTTAGGAGGTGGGGATCTATTCAGATATATAATTTGTTGTAGCCAAGGTTCATCACCACTATGAGCCAAGTTTCAAGGGTAGTAGTGAAGTGATGAAACAAAAATAATTTATTTGATGGACAAGTATATTATACAAGTAAGGAAGTTAGTAACATGGTGCATGACAGAGGATGGACCTTTCCTGACCTAAGAGCTACATGGGTAGGATAGATAAATGGTGGCCATGTCTGCATCCTCTATCCTAGCTCCATGGAACCAATGACTTATTGGTTTTTCTAGTTTGGGCCTAACCAACTAGAGTCTGCATGGCTTGGAGAAGATGTTGGTTCCCTTTCTACAAATGAACATTTAGATGACACAAAAGAAAAGACCACCATGTTTGAGTAGACACTGCCAATGGTTGGGGTCTAATGTTCAGAGCATGTGGTAGTGGGCTGACAGGAATAAGAGGGAAAATGGGGTAAGAAGGTGAATGTATCATTGTAAAAGACCTAGAGTAAAGTATGATTCTAATTCTATGGGGATGAATGTGGAAGAGGAGAACAAAGTATACCCTTTAGCAATTGTTTAAATAGGGAATGCTACAAATTAAGTAGAAGGATGGTTGAACACAAATATAGAGTCACCAGATAATTGGTCTAATGTGTAGGTAGGAAAATAATGTATGCCTGTGAGTTAGGAAATGTATGTGTAATATAATAAAATATTACATATGTCATGTGACTCCTCAAACCCTTAATATTGCATAGTTTGACGTAAACATGTATAAAATGTGTTGGATGTTTCTGGTTGAATGTTATGGTTATGAATGGTATGGTGATGGTTGTTGTATTCTCACTCATTGTAAAAAGAATGACTATTGTTGTTGCAATGTTAGATGGTAAAAGTTGTGATGTAAAAATCAACCAAGTACATTAAGATGAGAATAGGGCACGATGCTTCATTTTTGAATAGGACTAAAAATAGATCTGAAGTAGGATCAACTTAATGAATATAATCCCTTCAAACATTATGCATGAATAGTATTTAGTTGATAAAAAAAGTTTCTTGATCACAGGATGTCAAGTAATCTCTAAATCCCTTGATTTATAGATAGTCAAAAGGGAAAATGGGTGATAGGTTGTGTGAAGGGTAATGGGCGATATGTATGATAACCTCATGTGAATTAGTTTACCCCTTCTATAGGTGACCTAAGAATGGTATTAGATAAGTCCATGTCATATGATAGATGTAGATTGATCAATGTGAGAAATCTACATGGGAAAGCCAATTATGGCTTCCAACTTATTATGTTACTTGAGAGCTGATTGTGGCTTTATAATTGGTTTTTAAACTGTGCCTTTTGCTTTATTTCTATATATGGGAAGCTGATTGATGCAGGAAGATTCCATGAAATTGCTCTACTTTTGACAAAGTTGACTCAACCATCTTTCAAGGGATTGGTCTAAGCTTATTGGATTTGTTTTAATGTTCTTAATAACTATCCTTCAAGGGAGCAGTCTACCTTACATGTGGTAATTTTTATTTTTATTTTTGGGCAGCTGTCCTTTAAGGGAGTAGTTTACAATGCTTAAGATATTGAGCCAATTAATTATTTCAAGATGAAATGTGTTTAGACATGGACCAGTCTAATTAGGTTTAGAGGTTTACCTTTATAAGGGAAAAACTTTAAACAAGAAGGTTAATGATATGTGAAAGGGTGTGGTTTTGAGAGAAAATGACCATGGGATTCCATCTTGTTAGAGATGAAAAGTATCCATGAGAAGCATGCTATGGGTAGAGCTATGGTACCCATATTTAGGATTAGGCCATGACTATCAAGGTTAATTACATGGTTCTATGTTGTAATTAATTATCCTCAAAAGGGGAGGAAGAAGGTGGGTGAAGGTTAAAATCTTATAATCAAGGGATGAGCTTGAGTTAGACAAATAGTTGAGCTTGATCCTTCTTTAGGAAAAAAATGAACGTAGATGTGAAGCATTAAGAGGCTCAGGTTCTAGTTTACCTTTGAGAGAGGACAAATGATAAGCTCTTGATCCATACTTATGGGTGATGATTTAGGGTCCAAGCCAATTGAAAGCAAACTTGCCTCATTTACTCTTCTCCATATTGGTCACATGTTGGTTTTCTTTTAAGATGAGATCTTGGATATTGAAGTCTTGAGGTTTGAGGTAAGGTTGGTTAGGTTTAATGGAGGTGGATAATCTCTAATGGGTTGATGGGAGAATTTGTATCCCAAATAGGTCAGGTGGTGTCCAAATGGGTTCCCCCAATTTGATATACAACTTAGTTCAAGTTGGGTTAATGGATAGGTTTAGTTGATAGGTTGAGGCAAAAATACAAGGGTAGTTATGTTCATGGTTAAGGTATGGTTGAAGTTAATAAATGGTTAAATATTTATGGAATGAAAGTTCCCCTAGTTTAATATTTGCAGGGGTGAGAAAAAGATCCCAAAGTGAAGGTGTTTGTGGTTGGGTTTGATTAGAATGTTGAGGTTTTAAAGGGTATATCTATGGAATGGAAAATTTGTCCTTTCCCTTATCCTTTTGTTGGACTTGAAAGTGGGTAACCATATAAATGGTGTGGTTAAAAATAAGTGTTGGTTTAGCTTGTTGCTTCAGTTCCTCCTTACTCTTATATGAGAATAGGGGAAGAGGCAAGTGTTGGGTAGGCTTGGGTGATGGTTGGGTTGGTAATGGGGTAAACATAGGTTCATTTGATAACATATTATACTTACTATAAAGCTAGTGGATAATGGTTTTAAGAGCCTTGTAATGTTCTGTATCATGACCAAGTATCCTATGGTAAGAGCACACATGGTGGTCATTATACCATGACGGTTTTGGGTGAGGGGTTGAAAGTTTTGATAGGGTCAAAAGGTTTGATAGGCAGTAAGGTTAATGAAGAGGTTTACAATAGCCTTTATAAAATGGTTGAATATGATTCATGTAAAGCTGTTGGAGGTGATAGGTTTTTAGTTTTGGGAGTTATCCTAAAATTAGTTTTTACTATGGAAGTTATGGGTGGTGGGGTAGTTTTGGTTTGTCGATTAGGTTGGGTTGGCTTGGTTAAGGGAGGTTCATTTGATAACATATTATCCTCATATAAGTTATGGATTAGTTTTTAGAGAGATTTGAAATGATTTGTGTCATGTCTAGGTGTCCTATGGTATGCATAAACTAAGCTAACATCAAACATTTTTGGTTGAGGATGTGAAGGGTCAAAAGTTTTGATAGGTTGGAAATGTTTGAGAGGTGGTAAGGTTAAGGAGGAGGTTTTCAATAACCTTTAGAGAATGGTTGAGTATGACTCCACTAAAGGTGGTAGGGGTTTGGTGGTTTTTGGTTTGGGTATCGAGATAGAATTTTTTTTGGCAATAGGTGCTTTTAAGCTGGTATGTTTGCTCAGTGGCTTTGGTATAGGTAATACAATTGATGAGCTAGAAGGAGAGGAGGGTAAGGTAGGCAGATTATGTATTGCCAGTGTTGGTAGGAAATATGTTTTATAAAGGAAGTGTGATGGTGTAACTAGTAGAGGTGGTAGGATTTTGGTATAAATAATGGGTTTCATGCTCAAGGTAGAGGGATAACGATTCAAGATGAAGGGCAAGGTTGAAGGAGGGAAAATTTGGGAGTTTGGTTTCTTTTATGGTTTTACTGCCTTGGTTGTTTTGTTTGGTTTTGAAGGAGGTTTAGCTACTTTATTTATTTCAAGAGATTAAGGGTTGGTTAGTTTAGTAGAGGTTTTAGATGATTGGGTAGAGGTTTTAGAAGTGATAGGTTGGTTCACCAACGAAGGGGTTGAGGGTTCTAGTTTGGTTTTCTTACCCTTGTCTTGGCTTGTGATAGAAGGTTATGTAATTAGAGGTTAGGTGGATGAGGCTATGTTTTCTTATTAGATAACCTTCAAAGAAGGAACAAATGGTTTTATAATAGGGGAGATAGGTGTGGAAGATTCTATTGAAGGTTTGGGTATGGCTACTTCTTCTTTTTGGGTGTTCAAAGGGGTAGAAGGTAACTCCACTTATTTCATAGGTGGAATTGAATTGGTGGTTTGATGAGTAGGTTATTTGTCATCGAGCATGTCATGAATCATGTTCAAGTATGGGTGTTGGGAGAGCATTCGATGTTATTTATCTCATTTTTGGTGAGAGAATGGTTTGGAAAATGCTATTTGAATATGTTGAGAGCTTGATTTGGTGGAACATTAGGTTTATCTAATCTAAGCTCCCACTTGTCGATGAGGGATTTGACAAGATTATTAAAGGTGTTACATATGTTAATATTATGCCCTATGACTTGATGAAAGACACAGTGGTCATTCTAATTATACCATCCTGACATGGGGTGAGAAGGATCAAACTATTAAGGTGGTTTAATTAGTGGAAGCTGAATGATGTTGGATTTTAAATTTTTTTCCAAAATAGAAGCATATCATTCTCCAAGTGGATTTAATTTATTCTAATTATTCAATATTTTGTTTCTTTGGTTTGAAGGATTTGAGGAATTATAGGTTTGATTCCTTAAGTTTTGTTGGTTGGTAGATGGTGGAGGTGCGGCTTTGAGGATAATAACATTGATGGCCGCTTTATCCTTGGTATTGCTATTAGTTAGGTTATTAGGTTTGGACGAAGAGGGCTCATTGGGTTTGTAAATTAAGTTTTTATTTTTCAACTTTAACTTCCCTTCTTTAATGGCTCTATTTTCTAGTTTATGAGCCATGGTAAAGGCTTCATCAAATGTCTAAAAACTTTGGACATGCAAGATGGAGGAAATGCGTTTTGCACATGCTTGAGAAAAAATCTCTATGAGTTATAGTTGAGGTAAGGGGAAGGAAAGTCCATTTATTAAGCTTATCCAATGAGTGATAAAGTTGGAAACATACTCATATTCATATTGCTAAATATAGTAGAGGTCGGTATGGAGACTTTCTTAGAGATATTGATTGAAAAGTGTTCCAAGAAAGTTTGGGCTAGTTAAGCGAAGGAGATAATAGAATGTTTATGCAAGGCGCTATACCAATCTAAGGCCAGTCCTGCTAGAGACATGAGGAATGTGTGGAGAATAAAGGATTCATCATGGGTGATTAGGTAACACGAGTGTCAGAATGCCCTGAGATGCTACTGGAGGTCCTCCTTATTTTTAAACTTAGTAAATTTTTGGAATTCCCATTATAGAGGGTAGGCATGGATTAGGATCGATGGATGGGTTCATTACATATTTTGTCATAGTAAAGGAGGTTGCTAGATCTTAAAAATGAGGATTCAAGATTGTTATCTTTATCGATTAACATCTTGACCAATTCAGTTTGGGGTTGGGTTATTGGAATGGTAGAATTGATAAACTTATAGGATGGTTGGGAAGAGGGAATATGGTGGTAAGTGGTTGATGCTTGTTGAGGGGTTACCCCATAAGAACTTATGGGTATGAATAAAGAGGTAGGGAGAGATATATGGCTTTGTGGGTTAGCCACATATTGATAAGAGTTGGAAGCTATTTATTGGGGAAAAATCATGGTTGGGGGAATGGATGTATGAGAGGTTTGGTTTGAGAGGTTACCTGAGTTTTGATGGGAGGAAGTGTTTGGGGTATCAAAAGCACCAAGTTTTGAAGAGGAGTGTTGGTTGGCTGGATAGTGGTAAGAGGGGAAGAGTAATGAGCAATGGAAGTTTGACCCATGGTTGTTTAGGTATCGATGGGAAGGGGAACACTCACCTTCATGTGAGATGCGTTTGTGAGGGTTGAGGGTGCTTGAGTAGTGATCAATACATTCTATTGGGTTTGATCTACTAGAGGGCCATGAGTTGAGGAAGAAGCATGAGAAATGAAAGGTTGGGTAGAGGTGACACCCACCATGAGGTGGTGTGGTATTATGTAAGGCAAATACAAGAGAGGGATTGAAGAGGCTAGGGCATGAAGGGCCAAGGTGAAAAGGTAATACTACAAGGCTGTTAGGTTATTATCTAGATAGGTGGTGAAGTTAACATCCTCTTCGAGGATCATCAAGGGTCTATTAGGTGAATGAGGAATATGAGGAGAATCATGGGGTGTCATCTTGATGTTTGAGATGTAGTTCATGGGTAAAGATGAGGAATGAGGTTGGGGTAGGTTGGTTTGGTTTCTTGCCTATGGTTGGGTTAATAGCATGTGAGAAACCAAATAGCAGAAGTCAAACCTCATACCTCCAACAAGAAGTAGTTAAAAAAAGAAAATAAATCAACAGGCTCTAGAGAATGTTAAGCCCTGGAGTTTTAATTATCTCTTGTTGGCTTAAGCCTTAAATGTGTATGAAGGGAATTGGCTTAAAAAGGTCCTAAACAAAGCTATCTAATTTTATTTTTGGGATGTTTTGTACTAAATAGGGTACATGGCCTAGGATTGGGGGCTTACTCCTTGCACTTCATGAACCCAAAGTTGAGATAGGCCGTTTAGCCAAAATATACCATTTGTTTAGAGTTTATACTCTACCAGAGAACAAAATTGGTTAACCCCTCGATGATTAAATCTGAGTATGAAAACTGGGTAGAGGCAAGGTTTCCCCTTGGTGATGAAATCCAAGTTAGACCTTGTCTCAAGCATTTTTTAGGTGTGTTGATTATGAAAGTGGTTCAACTTGTGTGTGAAGAAGAAAAGTTCATCTATGATTAATTTACCTATTTAATGAAAGATATGTGAGCTAACTAAACAAACAACCCATGAGTGCACTTGATTTTAAACCAAAGGAAAATTTTGATGTCTTTGAATGAGCATAGAATAATGCAAATGTTTATTTTATGCCAAAATAAATTTTAGATTCCAAATTGATGAGAATAGAAGAATTTAAGGATTTATTTTATGCCAAAATAAATTTTGGATTTCAAATTTCATTTGATGAACATAAAATAATGCAAATATTTACTTTATGCTAAAATAAATTTTGAATTTCAAATTTCATTTGATGGACATAAAATAATGTAAAGATTTACTCTATGCCAAAGGTAATTTTAGATTTCAGATTTCATGAGCATAAAATAAAGGAGGAGATCATGAAAATTCAAACTATGAAAAATTAGAAGAAAAGGGCACCTAGATGATGCTAGGTCCCACTGTGCGTGCCAAAATGTTTTTGTAAATTTTCACTTTTTTTTGAGTTTTCTATGAGAAAAGATAGAAACACAATATGGAGGGTGTGTAATTGGTAAATGTGTAATCATTGATGACCAGATAAAGAGAGAAATCCTTTTTTTCTTGGAAGGAATACCTGAAATAAGACAATACTACCACAAGCTTGTTGGTTAGACAAAGATGCAGGGTGGGCCAACTAGCGTATGCTAGATCTAAGAATCTAAAGCTTCCTTGGATGGTTGTCAATCCACTCCAATAATAAAAAATGAAGATGATAAAATAAAATAAAGGTAATTTAATTTAAATTAATTATAAATTAAATGCTAAGTACAAAAATAAATGAAATACTTATTCAAATAAAAATGACTAAATCTAGCACATGCTAAAACTAGTCAAGGAAAGGCCATAGTTTTAGGGTTCGGGTAAAATGGTAAGGGTAAAAAAGATTATTTTGTTGGGTTGGGTAAATTATCAAGGCTGAAAATAAACAAAAGGGTAAATTGATATATGAGTAAAAAAATATAATAGGTCTAGTATGGCAAAGAGGTGAAAGAGGTCAAGTGAGGAATATGTCAAAGAGGCAAAATGGGGTAAATGGGTAAAAGGGTAAATGGTAAGATGAGGAAGGGATGAAGACAAGAATGGTGAAAGGAGTGAAAAATTTAAGGGAAGGGAGGCCAAAAGGAAATGAATAAATAAATTGAAAAAAAAAAAAAAAAAAAGATTACCTCAATGTTTGTAGATACTTATTGATGAAGATGGTTTGTTGAATATTGTTGATGAAGATGTCCCGAGGCAATTTTGGCAGAGCTTCATTACTTTGAATTATTCTCCTCCAAGATTTGGAAGAGTAATGAACTCCTTGAAATTTATGAACACTTGAAATAAAATTTGGGAAGAAATACTCTAAATTTTTGACCTCTTCCTTAGGTGAAGGTGAGGGGGGATATTTGTAGTTTTTCTGTGAGAAAACATGCTAAAAGAGGGAATCTTGGATGTATGGAGCATTTTTCCCCATGGTCAAGGATGGGTTTGGTGGTAGATAATTATGGTGTTTTTAAAGTATCCCTACCTTGCATTCAATTCCAAGTTTAAAAGGAATTGTGCAAATAGTTTGAAAATGGGACCGAAGACTTTGTTACACCCTTATTTGTCCTCATTTATGACTTTTAAGAGTTCTCCCACCAAATATGGCACCATTTTTCAAGGGGGCATGGGTGAGTCAAGGTGAGGTGGGTGAATATTCAAATTTGGGCTGATAAGTCTCTTATTAGGTCTAAGAAGTCCAAAATGGGGGCTCTTTATCTCTCCCAAGGTGTGAAAGGGGCACGCAAGTCAATTTTGAAGGCTATTTTCATGTGAAAATGCAAAACCAAGTCAAATGAGTTACCCTTGAGAAGAAATTCGACCCATTCAAAGTGGGGACCCTTGTGATGCTTAAATGAGGTCATTAAGCATCTTGAAAAAAGGGGCTAAAGGTTGGGTACCAAGCCATGTCACTTTGCCACATCATTTTTCCATGTCACATGCCATGTCATTTGTCATGTCATATGCCATGTCACATGCTATGTCACATGCCATGTCATTTTCCATGTCACTTTACATGTCATATTCCATGTCATCATGAATATTAAAAGTGGGTCCCATAGTGAATAGTGTTTTGTTAATAGTGATTTCAAAAACTATTTTTGAATGGTGTTTTCAAATAATAATTTTTAAATAGAAATGGGTAGAATAGAGAATTTGGTTAAATTAGGAGGGTGCCAGTAGGGGTTATTAAGGTTTTAGGAGGATTTAAGGTGGTCCCAAGGCATTCAGACACCTAAAACTACAAGTGTGCAGTTTTCTAGTGTCTACAACCTATTTATTTGCTTTCATTGTTGTGCCTTGAATTAGTATATATGTGTTCACTGGATGATTCTTTTTGAATTATAATTAAGTCCATCCATATTCATACATCAAAATTTTCATCATGGTTTTTATCAATGGTGCATTGTTTTCACTTGCTTATTGGATCGAGTGTCAGTCCTTATGCATATTATGGTTATGTTATCATTATGTTTTATATCATGGTGCATACCATCACGTGCTACAATAAAAATTATTTCAATGGATCTTACAAGCAATGGTTCTATGGTAATTTTCCTTGTTCACCTAACATATTCCCAGTTTATCCAAACCTTACCAAAATGTAGAGTAATTAAATCACAAATGAATTTCAAATCCCTTCTAGGTAAGCCATGCATCTCCATACTAACATGTGACCCAAATTCATACCTATCCTATGTATTGACTAACTCTTCCTCTATGAGTACATATTTAGTTTGTAAACCCCCATTTTTTACTTTTTCATATTGTTCCAAACCACAATGCTAATGATTATAACCACCTTTGGGCAAATCATTGTGTTTTAATCTATCTAGATGTTAATGATAATAAACACCTATGGGTAAATCATTATCATTTTCTTGACCTAATGATGTAAATAAATGGGAAAAAGGGGTCAGTGGTTGAAATTGGGTGATACCTCCACACCCTATGTGTTGAGTGTTGCTTACGTACCCATACTCTTAAGAGGGATCAAACTTCATTTAGTTATCCCATGCTATAGGTGTGTATGAGTAATTGGTGCAATGGGCTAGATGTTGGTGTAATATTAATGTGATTAAGTTCTTTTATCGTGACTTGTGACCTATATAATGTGTTCAAACTTGATATTTTGGCTATTAGGGTTATATGTAATCATAATTGGGAGAAATAGATATCACACTCTTAGTGTGCAAGTATGATTCTTGTGAATTTAGATGTGAAAGCCACTTGTTTGAAAAATGGTTTGAAAATTGTTTATATATTCATATAATTGAAAATAATTTAAATGGGTCTCATTATGGACATGGGCTAACTTTACTATAGCTTAGAATTTCAGAAAATTAGCCATTATTTGGTAGGAAGATAGGAGAGGGGGGGGGGGGAAAGGACACTAGAGTGGTGTGCTATAGTCCCTAGGGCACTCTTGTCCAATGGGTGATTTCATTATGCTAAGTGTTAGGTAGGTAATAAAAGGTATCTAAGGTTGATAAGGATATGACTAATTTCATTTTGGGGTCATATTTTATTAAAAGAGTGTGTAAGGTGGTCAAAAGTGATCAAAAGGGTCCCTAAGATAGGACTAGAACTAAGTGTGTAAAAGAGTGGTCATAAGTACACAATTTTACCTTAAATTTTAATTTTATGATCTAAATTTCCCCCCTTTTATTACAGTAATGCAAAAAAAGTGAAAGTACTAGAGTAAAATAAAAAAGAGTGTGTACCTAAACTTATTTATGGGATGGAGTCCTAGATGTAAGCCATAATACTAAACTATGCTCCACACAAACATATATTGAAACATATATAATATTAGTATTCACTTAAGGTGAATAATAAAAAAAGTGAAAGATAAAAAACTAGAGAGTGACAAGGAAAAAATACACCTGATTCAGTATGCGAACTATTATGCCTTTTTTAGTGCAAAAACTAGTGTGAAAATTGGTGACACTAGCGTGTTGTGCATTTGTATAAACAATGAATATATTGGACTGGATTGTGCATACACAAATCCTCATCTATAAGTGAGTGTGATAAAAACCTCAAGTGTGCTTGACTCTATCATCATCATCCTATAGTAGTGGAGTAACTTGGAATCCATATATGAATCTTAATATGTATAACTAGTGTAGATACTAGGGCAAATAATGGACCAGTAACTATAGATGGAATAAAGTTTAATTTTGGTGAAGAATTTGGAAAAAATTAGTGCAAATATTGAGTATAGTCCATGTCTAGTGTATACAAAGTGGAAAATGACATGAATTGTCATTACATTTGCTAAACTAGTGCAGGATGGGATAATGTGTTATGCAGATGCCCCCAACTGATATTGGTGCATATAAATTCAAAGATTGAGTAAAATAACTATGATTTTATGTAAAACCTTAGTGCCAACTTGGAATAACATGTCATACTTGATTGTCCCCAAACTAGTCAAATTCAAGATAAAACTATGTAATTCTGAGTAAGTTTGGAAACTCAGACTATAAAAGTATTGAATATTGATCTAAGTAAACTAAGGTTCTAAGAAATTATTTAATTGCATGTTTTTTAAGTATTTGGACAAAAATTCTAAGAAGGACACTAGAGCGGTGATCTCCTATCTAATGTGGTACCTCTATCTAATTTGTCTTTTTATGTATTTTCTAAGCCTAAAACTATGTCAATTATGTAGCCACTGCTAAATCCTATTTGTGTACTATTCTAGGAAGGTTAAGTCTCTAAGACAAACCTCTATGAATTCTCCCTCTTTTTAGGTGAGTTATTGAGCATGCGTAAGAACTTAACTCAAAATAAAAGGTTATGCAATGGGTTTTTATGATGTAAACATATGTAAATTCAAGTAATATTGACATCATGAAGAAGCATGGCATCATTATGTATGTAAACCAAGTAGAGTAATAATGTAAGATGCATGTGAACACAAGCATTCACAAGAAGTGTGTCTAGATAGGTGTGACAATGAAGGATGTAAATAACTGAGTAAATGAGTATATAATTCTAAATGGATCTACTTAGGGAGCAATGCATGATGTCCATCATGGCATTAGAGAGGGTTGGGTGCATGATGCCCATTATGGAATCTAATTTGAGCAAAAAAGCAAGTGAAATGTCATGGCCATGATGCACACAATTAAAGACTACACTTTATAGCATAATATTATGAATAAGGTTGTTAGTCTCTCATTAGTGAGTAAAATTCAAATCCAAAAACTTCAATACAAACTAACAATTCTTACCTACATACTTGGGTGGGTATAAATAACAAGAACACAATTAAGACATAACTAAAAGCACAAAAGTGAAACTCCCTATGAACTTATTTATAGATTCAAATCTACTTTTTGAGGTTTTTGGATTGCTCAGCTTGTGGATAATGGAGACTTTGTAAATAGTACTCTTAACTCATCTCCACTTTGTTCACTTAAGCTTTGATTGATTTTGCTTGGCAAATGGACAATGTAATACTAAAATGATGATTATTTTTAGAGGTATTTTGGAATAATAACATTAAAATATGAAAGTTTTGTATGTAATTGTGCATTATAACTTTACACCAAGAGATATTAAAGATCAATGGGTGAGGCCTTCTAGATATATCCTTCAAAGTTCACTCTCACCCAAGTGTAGCTAGGTTTAACTAACTATAGTTGACATTTAAACTAACCCTAGGTGAATTAAGGCTAACTCCAGTTGAGTTAAGAAGGGGAAATGTAATTAATTTTTGGGCTAGAGATCCCATTAATTTCCCATGGCTCTCCATTTCTACATTTAAGACTCTTTAGAGAGATATTCTTCACATGTCAAGGAACTAGGGGTTTTGAAGGAAAATCAATTATACATTGGTCTCTATAAGTGATTATAAGATCTTACACTAGATATGGGATCTATAGATGAAGGCAAAAAGAACCCAAAACCTTAATTTCCTCATTATAAGTGGACATGAGTTCCCCAGGTTAGACAAGACTACCACCCCTCTAATATCCTCTTCCTAGTGTTATTCCCAAAATCCGTCACTCATTTTTGGGAACAACATATCAACTATTTTGGTCCTGCAGGCCAAAATTCTCTCTTCCCTTCTCAAAAAATGTTCTGAGTAGTCTAATTCTTTAATTATTCAAGCTTTTTTAGCTAAGGGATTCGTAGGTTCAACTAGTTCAACAACTTCAACATGCGAGCTCTCACAAAGAAACCAGTTCCCAACACTTAGGCATTTCAAGGCTAGTTCAATGCCCAAGTTCAATCAAAAGACTTATCGGTGGGCTTCAAACAAAGATTGAATCATTGAACCATTGAACCATTGAACCCCACCTTTAAAGGTTCAAAGGTTCAATGGGTTCAAAGGTTTAACGACATCGGCAGACTTAAAGAGTTAAGCGCTTCGGCAAGTTCAAAGTTTAACGGCTTCATAGGACTTAAAGAAAAGAAGACTTCAGAGAAGAAAGATTGAACCGTTAAACCTTGAACCAAAAGAGTTCAAAGTTCAAAGGTTCAATGAGTTCAATAAAGTTTGAGAGACTTAGAAGAACAAAGGATTTGAAGAGCAAAGAATGAACCATTGAACCGTTGAACCTTGAACCAAAAGAGTTCAAAGTTTAAAGGTTCAATGAGTTCAATAGAAAAGAAAAGGATCTAGAAACTTCAAATGACCAAAGGATTCTGAGAAAGAGAATGAAACATTGAACTTTAAACCAAAGTGGTTCAAAGTTCAAAGGTTCAAGGAATTTCAAAGTTCGAAGGGAAGCTTTGATCGAAGGAAGCATAAGATTCTAGAGATAAGTTCAAAGAGATGGTTTAACTGAAGAGGAAAGAAAGCAATTGAACCGAGGAAGTGATTGAACCAAAGAAGTGATTGAACCAAAGAAGTGATTAAACCAAGGAGCTAATAGGACCACCCAAACCATTGAACCATTGAACTAATGCACCTCAAAGGTTCAAAGGTTCAAGGTTCAAAGTAGTTTAGATGACCAAGTGACCAATGACATCACCATAGACGTCAAATTTAGGGTAATGAAATGCCCATTTATTTTCAAATATGGCATGGAACCTGAAGACAAAACTCAGTGAACAGCTAAAGAAAGAGCTAAAAGAGCCTGTTGAAGGCAAGAAAATGGCCTGAGAGCTCAAATTGTAATAAGAAAAAGGGAATGCTACATGAGATACTAAAATATCTACAAGGGAGTTATTCTAGTAGGTGGAACAATCCACCAAGTAGACATTTGAGTGTGCAAACATTCAAAGGTGCAGCCTATTTTTCTCCCTTTGAATAAAAGTGAGTGGATAGCCACGTACATATCTAGAAATAGACCAAATGACCCATGCTGAGGAGAAGACATTTGAGATGTTTTTATACACCAAAGTCAAGGCCGATGCCCTGTTCCAGCATGGCCCCTTCACAGAACTAAACATGCATTCAAGGCATTGAATGCAGCATGGGCCATTCCATGAAACAAAGCACCCAAGTCTTTTTTGGAGTGATATATATTGTAATCTCTTATTTTATGCAAAGGAGATCTCTCTGTTATAGAAGCAAAACTCTACCCAAATTGAAAGGCATTTCTTGAGACTTTGAGCTCAGATTATTAATCATATTTATTTATTTAAATGAGAAAACAAGTGACCTTTCAGACTTTGTGCTAGAATATCTTGTGTTATTTAGGAAATTGTTATTACATTTGTTTCTTAGAAGCATTCTTGTCTATTTAATTTAACAAGCAGAACTAGTGGAAGTAATCAGGAAGGTGTCCTAAAGCTAACAGTGGAGAGACTTTATGTTGCAACAATTGTCTTTAACGTGTTTATTTTTCTATTTCTATGTAAAGGATCTTGGGATGACTTTGTGCCCCCATTGTCCTTCATATATTTCACTCTTTGGTAGTTGAGGTGGAGAATTTGTGCTACACTTCATCCTACTGTGTTACTGCGCCCTGTTACTTATCACTACCAGAAAGAATTCCTGCTATTTTCTGTAGACCACTTCTAAAAGAAGAGAAGTGCCTTCTGTCATTTCATCAGGATTTCTCCTTTGTCTATGAACATCATCTCTAAAAAAAGAGAGATGGATGGTGTTGTCCTATCCCTGAGTGTTATTTTCAGCTTATTTATAGTATATATATATATGTATATATATATATGTATATATATATATATGTATGTATATATATACACATATATATATATATACATATATATATATATATACATATATATATATATATACATATATATATATATATATATATATATATATATATATATATATAGTACCTTATAGTTATAGGGAACCTCCCCTTGATGAGAGGAGAGATTTGTCCCCTTTTGATGTGGTAAACCTGCACATTTGGCTGATCAATCTCCTTATGCTATGGTTGAAACAACCTATTTTTCCCATCAGTTAGCTAGTGACAAAATATTCATCCAACAATTTTTGGTGACTCCACTAGGGACACAACAATTTTGCACAATTTGAAGCCTCAATCTTCAGATTGAAGCATCACTTGTGTCTTACCCATTATCATTATAACCTTATCCATTTCCATTATATAATTTGAGCTACAAAACTAGAGACATTGGAGATCGAGCATTTCATTTCAAAACTCAATTCTCTAGCAGCTGCATGACAACTGGGGAAGAATGAGCAGTTTGGAGCCTCAAGCTCCAAGCTAAAGCAGTGCCAGTTCTTTTCCATTTTTACTTTACACTCTGGCAGATCCATGGTATACAAGAAGCTAGAGATCTAAAGGTATTGTTGACCCTGTGTTTGATTTGGTACAACAAAGTGATTTTGACCTATTTCCTTCTCCATCTCATCTTTAGTGAACCAATAGTTTTCCTCCTACAAAAGTTAGGTCTCCATTACCAGGCAAAGCATCTATTTTTGCTATTAGTAGAGCTTTGTCAATACATACCCCTTAGACATTTGTTATCCCTCCCTTCAGTAGTCAAATTATGGTAGTTCAAGGCCCTTAGGGTAACTCTTTTGGTCCACTCAATCTAACTCCACCTCTACATGAATTGCCTCACAGTTTTATGAAGAATTTCCCCAAGTTTTATGGTGATGGGAGAGTTCATCCTGATGAACATATTGTAGCCTTTAACATAGCCTGTGGTGTGATAGGCGTGGAGTATGAAGATGTAGTAGTCAAAATGTTCATAGAGACATTACAAGGTGCTGTTATAAACTAGTTTTACCATCTACAGGCTTGATCAGTGACTGACTGGAACACTCTCAAAGCCAAATTTGAAGCCAGGTTCAAGCCTATAGAAGATGCACATGCCCTGCTAGCCTAGCTCACACAAATGAATAAAGAACCTCATGAACCTATGAGGGACTTCATAGCTAAGTTTGACAAGCTGAGGAATAGGATTCCTACCATTACTCAGCCAACAAATGAGAATCTTAAATGCTTCTTCATCAACTCTCAACTTCCTAAAGTAAGTTTCTTGTTGAGATGTGCTGGCCACATAAACCTTACTGTAGTGCAAGATTTGACTATTGAGGTGGAAGATGATCTCATCTTGGTAGGAAAGATAAGGAGAGATCCTAATAGAGGTAAATCTTCTCCATCCTCTAAATATCCATCTATAGGCACCACTGATCCTATGGTACAGAAGCTGGCAAATGAGTTGCTAGCTCTTAAAAAGTAAATGGTGCAAGGAATGTCTGCTCCTCCTTCATATTGAGATATACCAAGGAGGAATTTTTTGAATTAATCATACCAAAGAAATACTACCAGGAATCAAGGGTAGCCAAATCATCTTCCTCCTCCATAAGGGAAACTTGCCATTGAAGCTCCTCCAACCAATTTAACACTTGGATATCTTGAAATAAAATCTAATTTCTCCTTCCAGCCTAAGTTAAACCTAGAAGATGATGCTAATATCTTCACAAAAACCAAGATGAATTAGTTGGTGACTCCAATATTGGTTTCTTAAATTACCAGGATGAACCTAGAAGTAAAGGTGAAGCATTTGATGGGTCATACAATGTATTCACCTAGTCCCAGAACTAGTCAGCCTAGCAAGCTGATAAGGAAAAAATAGAGGAGCCACCTCAACCAACAATTTCAATTGCTAAGCGGGGAACCACTCTGCCTTTTCAATCAAAGGACCCAGTGATCACTAAAAAAGTAAGTACCTCAAGTATACCTTCACTTTCAACTTCAATTTCATAGATCAGTACCCCCCTCTTAAAAACTAAAAGTATGAACTACCTTCCCTAGTTCCTAATTCATTTCAGACATTTGATATAATAGACCATGTCAAGAAAACCAAAATTCAACTGTCTAAATTTAAATTCTTGCAATCTAACCTTGAGCAGTTAGATAAGTTGGTTCAGTGTGTAAATAATAAAACCATCCCTTTAGGACCAACTGTTCCAAAGGTGACTCCCACATCCACCCAGAATAACCTTGTCATTACTCCTCCTACTGCTCTTGGGAGGATAAAACCATTTTATGTCTCCTTTCTAATAAATAGACATCAGCTAAACAATTGCATCATAGACTCAGGGGCATCTGACAATGTCATGCCTACCAAAGTAGCTAAATCTCTTGTCCTCACACTAATCAAGACTTTTGGGAGATGTTTCTCCATGGAAAAAAAACAAGTACATTTGTTGGGACAAATCAAGGATGCCTAGTTTGCATTTTCCACATTTCCAAAAAAGAGAATCAAGATGACAGTCCTGGTGGCTGATGTCCTAGCCTCATATGACATCCTTCTTAGGAAATTTTTTTGCAAGGATGTTGGTGGAGAATTGAGCATGGACTTGTCTAAGATGAGGATCCCTGTCAAAGGCATCATGCAGAGGTTGATCTCTAAAAAGGAGGCAAAATATGTTGTCACTCAAACACCAGTGTCTGAAGCCCAAATTTTGTTTGAGTTTTCAGACAGGGGTAATTATTTTTTATCTACTAAAGATGTTCCTGTTACAACAAATAAAATTCCTATAGGTGGGGATCCAAAAAATGATTCAAATAAGACATCAAAAGAATTAGTAGGGCATAGTATAGATGAAAAAGGATCTTCCCTCTCTAATGAACAAAAATTTGATAGAAGATCAGTTTTTGATGATGTTTAGATCTTAGAATTCGATGGCAGAAATTCTTCTACTAGCTCAGGAGCTAGGATTGTGTTAATATCTCCTCAAGGAGATATTTCCCCCTATTCTTATAAATTGTAGTTTAGAAACACCAACAATACTACTGAATATGAATCTCTGTTACTCGAGTTGAAGGATGCTCAAGACAAAGGTGTCAAGCTCCTTCATGCTAAAAGAGATGTTGAGCTAATGGTTTGTTAGGTGAGGAACCTGTGTCAAACTAAGAGCAGAAGATTACGCCATTATCGCAATCTGGTATGGGACTATATTGAAAGTTTTGATGATTTTAATATATCTATAGTACCTAGAGAGATTCATAATCATGCAAATTCATTGGCTATCCCTGCAACCTTCATGGTTCCTCACCCTAATTTCATAGATAATAGGTGCACTATCAAACTGGTCTTTTGACCAAGTGTGCCTAATAAAGCTAACCATTGGTAGGTGTTTGATGCTGATAATCAAATCATGTGCTTCATTGGACCAGAAGAGCAACAAGCTATGTTAGTGGACCATATTGCTACATACCAAAATTAGGAAAATAAACTCTTCACCAAGAGAGCATGGATTTATGGTTTTTAGATTGGAGACCATGTCTTGCCATGGGGAAAGAAGAGAGAACCAAAAGGAGTGCACAAAAAATGTGATTCCTAGTGGAGAGTTCCATTTTCCCATCACCGATTCTAGGGAGAAAATAGTTTCTTATTAGTTTATCAGGATGGAACACCATTTTCATTGAATCATAGTGGGTAGCATCTAAAGCACTTCAATTCTTGAAGTATCAGATAAGTCTGGTTGTACATTTGTATATTTGTATAGTCTTTAGTTATTTTTTGTGTTATTCATTTTCATTTCTTTTTGGTGCCTTTATTTTTAGGTAGCATGACTCTGTAACCTAATGGCATACTTAAAGGAATTGGAGATTCTAGATTCTACTCCCTTCGATTGTTTTTACAATCGATGGAAGTTCCCCAACTGGAGCCAGCTATTGTTCCCAAAATTCATCACTCATTTTTGGGGACAACATATCAACTATTTTGGTCTTGGAGGCCAAAATTCTCTCTTCCCTTCTCAAAAAATGTTTTGAGCACTCCAATTCTTTAATTATTCAAGCTTTTTCAGCTAATGGATTCTTAGGTTCAATAGGTTCAATAACTTCAACAGGGGAGCTCTCACAAAGAAACAAGTTCCCAACACTTAGGCATTTCAAGGCTGGTTCAATGTTGAAGTTCAATCAAAAGACTTATCGGTGGGCTTCAAACAAAGATTGAACCATTGAACCATTGAACCCTACCTTCAAAGGTTCAAAAGTTCAACAGGTTCAAAGGTTCAATGACATCAGTAGACTTAAAGAGTTAAGCACTTTGGCAAGTTCAAAGTTTAATGGCTTCATAGGACTTAAAGAAACGAAGACTTCGAAGAAGAAAGATTGAACCATTGAACTGTTGAACCTTGAACAAAAAGAATTCAAAGTTCAAAGGTTTAATGAGTTAAATAAAGTTTAAGAGACTTAGAAGAATAAAAGATTCAAAGAGCAAAGAATGAACCATTGAACTGTTGAACCTTGAACCAAAAGAGTTCAAAGTTCAAAGGTTCAATGAGTTCAACAGAAAAGAAAAGGATCCAAAAACTTTGAAGGACCAAAGGATTCTGAGAAAGAGAATGAACTATTGAAATTTGAACCAAAATGGTTCAAAGTTAAAAAGGTTCAAGGAATTTCAAAGTTTGAAGGGAAGCTTCAAACGAAGGAAGGAAGCGTAAGATTCCAGAGACAAGTTCAAAGAGATGGTTCAACTGAAGAGGAAAGAAAGCAATTGAACCAAGGAAGTGATTGAACAAAAGAAGCGATTGAACCAAGGAGCCGATAGGACCGCCCAAACCATTGAACCAATGCACCTCAAAGGTTCAAGGTTCAAAGGATGACCAAGTGACCAATGACATCCTCATGGACTTCAAATTTAGCATAATGAAATGCCCATTTATTTTTAAATATGGCATGAAACCTGAAGACAAAACTCAATGAACAACTAAAGAAAGAGTTGAAAGACCCTGTTGAAGGCAAGGAGATGGTCTGAGATCTCAAATTACAACAAGAAAGAGGGAAAGATATAGGAGATACTAAAATATCTACAGGGGAGTTATTCTAGTAGGTGGAATAGTCCACCAAGTAGACATCTGAGTGTGTAAACATTCAAAGGTGTAGCCTATTTTTATCCCTTTGAATAAAAGTGTGTGGAAAACCACATACATATTTGGAAATAGACCAAACAACCCATTCTAAAAATAAGACATTCGAGATGTTATTCTACGCCAAATTCAAGGTTGATGACCTATTCCATCATGGCCCCTTCACAGAATTGAAAATGCATTCAAGGCATTGAATGCAGTATGGGCCATTCCATTAAACAAAGTGCCCAAGTCTTTCTTGGAATGCTATACATTGTAATTTCTTATTTTATGCAAAGGATATCTCTCTGTTATAAGAGCAAAACTCTGCCCAAATTGAAAGGCATTTCCTAAGACTTTGAGCTCAGATTATTAATCATATTTCTTTATTTGAATGAGAAAACAAGTGACCTTTCAGACTTTGTGCTGGAATAGCTTGTGTTATTTAGGAAATTTCTCTTATGTCTATTTCCTAAAATCATTCTTGTCCATTTAATTTAACAAGTAGAACTAGTGGAATTAATCAGGAAGGTGTCCTGAAGCCGACTATGGAGAGACTTTGTGCTGCCATAATTGTCTTTATCATGTTTGTTTTTCTATTTCTGTGTAAAGGATCTTAGGATTAATTTGTACCCCCATTGTTCTTCATATATTTCACTCTTTGGTAGTTGAGGTGGAGACTTGCTACACTTCATCCTGCTGTGTTACTACGCCCTGTTACTTATCACTACCAGAAAGAATTCCTGCTATTTGCTACAGACCACTTTTGAAAGAAGAGAAGTGCCTTCTATCATTTCAATAGGATTTATCCTTTGTTTGTGAACATCATCTCTAAAAAAAGAGAGATGGATGGTGTCATCCTAACCATGAGATTTATTTTTAGCTTATTTATAGTATATATATAGTATATAGTACCTTATAGTTATAATGAACCTCTCCTTGATGAGAGGAGAGATTTGTCCCCTTTTGATGTGGTAAACCTGCACATTTGGCCGATTAATCTCCTTATTCTATGGTTGAAACAACCTATTTTTCCTATCAGTTAGCTGGTGACAAAATATTCACCCAACACCTAGCATTATTGTCTATGTCTAGATCTAGTTCCATATTCCTAATTCTTGCCACTAGACTTCAATACACAACAAGTTTTAGATCTTGATTCCTCTTAGAGGCACAATTTCTAACTAACTCTTTATTTTCTCCTTACTATTGTGTCCAGCATACCCCACTTTCAATTTTTTTGAGTAGGGGCCCATTTCAACCTAAAAAGAACTAGCTATGGTGGATGAATCATTTATTTATGTTTAACATGTGCTTAAAAATGATAGGATTTCTTGAGCATTCTTATGCCCATGTTTATGATTAAGAATATTTTCTTTAATGCTAATAATATTTTTCATTGCCCTAGCTATCCAATTTCTCATTGTTTATTCTACTCAAGCTAAATTGTTAATGGTTTTTGAAAGTTTATTAAGTGTACAAGTTCTCCAAGGTTGCACTTGACATTCCTATGTTTGGCTCTTTTATTTGACATTCCTATATAGCACACAAGTTCCTCAAAATTTTTGCCTATAAGATATTTTGTGCAAATTCAAACATCCCAAAGCTTCATAGCCTTTTTTTAACTTGGTGAAGTTTTACACATTGATATTTAGAGAAATTAGTGCCATGTAGTGATAACCCACTAACATATGGCTATTTGAACATTTAGAAAAGAATTCTAAGTCTTTTGGGTAAGAAAATCACTAGGATGTTGCAAAGTGTCATAGTCCCACTCACCCAAAAATTAACAAGATCAAAGTTTTAATATATGAAATTTCTAGTCAAGCGGAACCATGAAAACTGTTCATGTGTCCCAATCTTGCACACATGCTATGATAAAAAAAACCTAAACATTTTTAAGTCTTCTAGGAAAATAAAACATTGGGATGATGACACATGTCATAATCTTGTTCATCCAAAGTCTCCATAGTAAAAGAGGGGAGTACAAAACTTTTAGGGTAGCATAACATCAAGATGTTGCCAGACAATGCCATCCCATTCACCTAGAACTTGTGAAAATATGTAGGACAATATGATACCCCCATGGAGATAGATTGGGATATTTTTCCAAGTGTCACCATCCCAAGGGGCCAAGATAGTAATAATCATAAAACAAGGTAGATAAATAATTAATAGGTAGTGAGGAGGCAAAATTTCACCATGTGTCCCTGAATCTATATAAAGGTCTAAAAACCTCAAGGCAATGACTCTAGGAGGAGCATGAAGTTTAAAAATGTTAAATGAAAGGTAACAAATCATTTGGGGATGATTATAAAAAACCACCTAGTCATAAAGATCGGTGATGACACATCATAAAACAAATTTAAATATGAAAAATTAAAAGAAAAAAGGAGCAAAATCCATTGGAGACAATAATCCATATGAATTAATCGATTGCACTCAATTCAATAAAGAAAGTGAACCCAAACGGAAATATATGCAATTAACCAAGTTAATTACAATCACATTTTCATCAAATTAATAGTTGCAAATGCAAAAGTGATCTCTAGCTTAATTAAGAAGTATTCACATAGTTATAAAAAACTAGAGCTTAAGTATATAGAAATGGCTTCCTATTTAAAGATACCACCTCCCCCCTCTATGTATTGTATTATAGGGCCAATCAATACACAAGTACAAAATTTGATGAAGTGGCTCTCAATCTTGACTTCCAACACCACTCAACCATCTGGGAGGAAGTTATGGTAGCAGATCTCTATGGCCCTAAGCAGTAACTCTCAGCCTTTACATGGAGATACAAATAAGACCTAGTGGAAATCAAGTCAATAGGCCTATATGACACAATGAGAAAATTAGAGGGAATGCCCTAAATAGACCTTTTTTATTATTTGTTTACAAATGGCCAATTTTTTGGCAAAATCTTGCATGTCCTTCAGAATAACACACTTATGGCCTACATTAATGGGTATGCTTTTGAGAAGTGCTACTAACTCCCCAACCTAGAGGAAACCTATAACTATGCCTTAGTTAACTAATAAATGTCAACTAATAATGTTACCAGTAAGGTTTAGGAGTGGGCACATGACCGAATCACCTTCAAGGTTAAAGAACTCATCCCTCCCATCCCAATTTCCACCTTTAGTCTAGGAATCAAGATTTCCATGGTCTTACTAAAAAAAATTTATGGTTTTCCAACTATAACCTACATCAATGAGGTTTGGATTCCCATAATAAACACCATCCTCACCTCCACTAAAGTCATCACCATTGGAAAAATCATCAGTGCTAACTTGATTCACCAAGTTAATAATATAGAAAACTAGCTGAATGACAATTTTTACATGATGTATTACTTGGTGGATTCTATAACTAGAATGGTCCACTCATGTTTCAAAGAAATCTAGGAACCCTCCCATGAATATCCCAAGAATAGAATTTATGATGAGTTCAATCTTATCCACATCCATAGATTCAAAAAGAACATGACTAGGTTAATAGAGAACTTCTATCCAATGGTGTATGAAACCATTCATGGTAAGGATATGCCCAAATTGTTTAATCATATCATAAGGGCTCTCAAAAATATTGGTAGCTATTGGCTCTACTCAGACTACACAATCATCACATTAGAGGGAACTAAGGCATTTCCCATGTATCTTTTTAAGTTGGTGCCAAATAAGGTGGCTAAATGTATTCATATTAAATGTGAAAATTGGTAACTTGAGTGTGGCTAATGACACCCAACCCTTAAATCCCTCTTGATTTCTCTCATGACCCTCATAGGCATATTTTCATTAATTACTAGTCATCTGTAGTCTTCTAGACTTTATCCCAACTGATATAGGCCCCTTTTACATGACTAATCCATCCCCCCAAGTCCCATCAACTTAGGACAATAGCCCCACACTTGGACTATAATGTTGATGCCATTCCTATCTATTTTCAATGCTCCTATCCAAGTGCATTTTTAGCCCCAATAGTCAAATTTTTATGGTTTCCCACCCTTCTCCTTGTCGACTTAATGTGAGTACATTCAACCCATGACCAATAGATCCCTATAAAATCCCATTCAAAGATCATTTGGAAAGGGTTGTCAAATATCACTAAGCAAGCAAGAATACAAGAAAGACTACTCAAGAAATATTCCCTATTCTCTGCATATAGACAACCAATATAATTACAAGCTTATTCAAATCCTGACACCAATCCGTAGCCACCTCAAGCATATCCATTTTATCATTTTACATCTTCATACACGCTATTGCTTGATCCCTCTTCAGAGTATTGGTATGTAAGAAGTGTGCCTAGACAAGGGGCGTGGATAAAATTTCAATGAATATTACACACACTAACCCCCTTCTTTCTCTAAATTGGTCAAATCATAATGGAGTATAGGGTTTGAAGAGAAAATTTGCTCTATAAGGAGCTCTACAAACTTATAGCTATCAAAACTTCACAGACAAGGTCACATAGACTTGGTGAACAAAACCTAGAAAGCTCATATCCTTAGGATAACAATGATAGAGGTGGACTATAGTTCTAGTGCCACTCCTATCCACTTTTGATGCTCCTATCCAATCATAAAACAAAGGTTAGATCTTAGTTTGTGATAGTGTCCCAGTCTTGCATAGTGAATCTCAGACCCTATCTCAACTGAATCAGTCAGTTTCTAACTAAATCTTATTTTCTCCCTCTTATTACTATTTTTAGAAAGGTCAAAATTGTAATATAGTTTACACAAATCAGTAGCTTAATAATTGCATATTTATTTACTAATTTTACTACTCAGACCCTTTAACTAAATTAGGAATAATACACCAATATTCCCAAAACTGTTAAATCATTTGGTGAACCCGACTTACTTTGTTTGCACATAAAAAACCCTAGAAACCTTAGGGTAAGTTTCCTACTAATTTTTCATATATTTTTCTAATTTTTTACCTGCATAATAAAATTAAAAATTATCATTAAATTGTAAAATTTCATAGTAATTTTAATATAATTTTCTTTTAAACCCTAGTTGCCCATACTAGGTCCCATTATTTTCCCAATAATTTTCCAATAAAATTATGATTTTTACTTGCATATCTAAATCAGAAATTCACTTCAAATTTCAAAATTCAACAGTAATTTTCAAAAACATTTCAAAACCCTAGTTGCATTTACTAGGTCCTGTTAAATCATAAATTTTCCAATAAAATTCTGATTTTTTACTTGCATATCTAAATCAAAAATTCACTTTAAATTTTAAAACTTCATAGTAATTTTTAAATTAATCATTTTTCAAACTCTAGTTGCATACACTAGGTCCTATTGTTTTTGAGGTATCACCTTATATTCTAAAAATTAGATTTAAAAAATGGATCTCACTTATTTACAAATTTTTCTTACATTTATTACAAAAAATAAAGAGACCATCATTGGTCTTATCATGTACATGAATGATGAAGTTTACCATATGTTAATATAAATATTTATTCTTTGCATTTCATGCTTATTTTTCATAAAATGGGATGATGTTAAAAAAGTTATTATTAAACATTCTAAGATATATTTTGTATCACCTCCCTTGGAGCCTCTATCACATGCCAAGTCATGTTGCATGGTCCATTTTGCTCTTCCTCAGGTCACTACCCATTTCCAGAGAGCCCAGTCGACACCCTTTGTCCTCCACCACCTTGACTTTTTGATTATCTCCACTCTCCTCTTGTAGCTACTACTAGTCCTATAAAGATAGTAGATAATGTGGTTAGAGTTGTTACTCAACATGCCACCATGCCTCCCCTACCTAATCAGGAGCCCCACTACCCTCCCATTCCTTCCTATCCTAGGCCCAACCCACCAACACACGCATATATGCACAAGGCATATGATATTGTTGATCAGTTGAAAAACACACAAGTTAATATTTCCATGTTAGAATTACTTCAAAAAGCTAATGTGTTCAAGGACATTCTCTATCAGGAACTCACTTAGACTTCTATAACCATTAATTTAGAGCCTTCTTCTTTTGCATTAGTGGTCAACATACTAAAAACTATAGAAGATGCTATTACTTTTGATCATGATGACATGCCATCTCAGATAGTTATTGATCAAAATTTACCACTATTCATACAAATTCAATTCAAAACTAGCGTAGTTAAGAGAGTTTTAGTTGATAGTGGTTATAGACTTAATATATGTAATATTACATTGTTATAGACCATGGGCATGGATATGACATCTATGAAAAAATCATATAAGAATATTAGAGGGTTTGATGATATACCATGATAGACATTGGGCACTATTACTTTGAATATCATTGTAGGACCCAAAACCCTCTTTACATAATTCCAGGTCATGCTAGGTCCTCTTCATTATAATATTTTAATTGAATGAACTTGGATACATGCTATGGGGGAAGTTCCTTATACTCTTCATTGATGTGTTAAGTTTCTCCATGAAGGATACCTATACACATGTCTAACAGACAACCAACCATTTAGATATTTTCAAACTATAGAGTCATCTTTGACTATTTTTCTAGATGGGACACCTCATATCATAGTTCAACCACCACATCATTGCATTTATATTGATCAGATACATACATATGAGGTTTGAGAGACTAACACTTCTCACACTCCACTTATAATTTTATCCTCAGCTCTAAAAATTCAACTAGTCATAATAGCTTCAACCCTTCTAAATACTCCATCAGTCAAGATTCTTACACCTATTATAATTATACATTCATTGAAAAAAATTCTAGTAGTACCGATTGATTCTATAGATATAATTACTCCATTAGTTACAAACACTCTCACAACACCATTGTCTTCTAGTACTACAATTGATGAGACTACCATATCACAATTACCCCTTGTGGTAAATTTTGAGTTACCATATGTACATGATGTTGATATAGATTCCTAAGATTTTTTAGATGATGATACGACACCCACACATATATATGACTACTTGTATGGGTTGAGATTTATACCAATTGGTCCAAGAGAGTATCAAGATGACTCTAGAGCTCTCTTTACACATCCTACATAACTCTTAGCTTCTCACACTATGTTCTCAAGATATACCCCACATTCATGGTCACAAACAAATCACTCAGCATATATAGTTCACATGGCTACCTCTATGGATATAGATTCAGTCATTTAGATTCAGGTAGGCAACACACAAATCAAACATAAATTATGTTATAGATGTTACTTGATCATAAATTAATCACATTACCTACGATACAAAAGAGATCTATTAGTAGATTATCATAGCAGGATGGTCGCCCATTTTGTCTTTTCACAGGATCAAAGGCCATGATATAAACTCATGTAAAACTTTAAAATAGATATTGGATAAACTATAGGTTTAAGGTATTATAACCAACACAAACTTCTCCAATTCCATCAAAGCAATCTAATACCAGAGTTAAACATCTAAGAGAAGAATCAACATCTCCACCACCAAAGCAACCTTCAGTTTGCCTTCAACAGGATGACACCATGTACATAGCTTCTACAACATATGATGATACTTATGATGATGATCTTGAGGCATTTAATGATGGGCTTGATCCCTTCCTCCATCTCCATCCCTAACAAGCTCCATCCTTGGAGCCTTTACCCCATCTAACCTAGTCTTTTATGTCATCATGTACATATTGCCTTTTTTCCAATGTTTGTATATATATTATTTACAAAATCTTGTACATAGTCTTCATGTGATTGATTGTACATATCTCAAAATCTCAAAAATCCAAAAATAATACAATAATTCAAAATACAAAAAACATTTAAATATGTCAAAACATCAAAAAACATTTTGATTGTATGCATTATCCATGCTTTACATTTCTAGTACTATGCTAGACTTACATTTGCTATTATATGCTATTGTTTGTCAATTTATCTACATTACCATGATTCACTTGATTTTATTTGAGTGTGTGTAGTGACATCTAACTCTTTGATTGCTTCACTCTACCCATTCAGGGGGAATATTAATTCTACATCGAGACATACATAAATATACATACCCACTAGGGGCATCTTCTACATGACTACACCATCCAGGTTATGTCATTCCTACACCACACACTCTAGTTATCATGTTGATGTACATTATTTACTAGCTTAAATAGATTACTATATTGACATCTCACTAGTATATAACACTTGTGTATTTATTATCATATACCTAAACTTATACTAACATGTCTTACATACTTTCCTTCTTGCTTTGGCTAGTTAGATGTGATTATATTTCCATTTTTTACATGCTTTCCTTTCTTGCTTTGCATAGCTAGATTGATTGCATTCCTCAATTATTGTTTGTCTCCTATATATGCCTTAGGACATTTGTCAATATCCTTTGCTTCTAATCATGTGTGTGCCTTAGGAAAATTTCCAATGTCCTTTAGTTGTACTATTTTATGTGATTATGGCTTTTACACCAACCTTGCTTGTTTCAATTGTATTTGTATATGGACTTTGAACATGCCTTGTATGCTTGATTTATAATTTGAGTGACATGTGACCATGTCTTTATTTTCTTGGCCCTTTGGCCACCCTTGGCCACTTCTTGATTCTTTCCTTGTGTGCTTGTTTCTTATTTTCTTCTCATTGTTTGCAATGCCATGATCCACATCATGCATTATCTTACTTTCTTGGATGCCATGATGGACATCATGCTCCATCCCTCCATGATAACTAACAACTAACAACTAACAACTAATAACTAACAACTAACACTTCTATCTCTAGTTTAGTACATTGCACATGTTATTATATTGTTATATCTATCTAGGCATACCCCTACTGATCTAACAATCTTTCAATACAAACCATGCTATATCTTGAGATATCTTGTTGATTATCATTGCTATATCATTTATATTTGCAACATAACACACTTGTAGGGATATTTATTCTCAGGACAATCATTGCAAGGTATTCATTCCTACCCTTAGAAGAGAGGGTAACAAACAAGGGTTTTGTCACAAAGATCAAAGCTCATAACAATAAAAAATCTAGCATTCAGCACACCCAAAACAATAACCAGATATCAAACCAATCAAAATAGACTAGGAAGATAGTGAAAATGTTATAATAGTTACCATATTTGGCTTAGGACAATAATGCCAAGATTGGAATACAATGCTGGTGCCACTACTATCTATTTTTAGTGCTCCTTTTTAAACAACAAAAAAAATAGACTTTTTAGAAGTAGGCAAAAAATTAGGTTCAGCTACAGTTATGCATAGTTAGACCAGTTCAAAATCAATAGTTTTTAGTACACATTTGATTAGAGAATCTAGATATAGGGGGAATTATGTGTGGCATGATGGCTCTTACTTCCAATTTTTGATACAATATTTGGTATAACTTCTAGATCATAATCCATGTTTTAGACACCAATGATTGGGGGTAATGAGCATGACACATTTGTTTTCTTTTCTTTTTGAGTTTAACATTACCAAATAATTCTTAGTCATTTCATGTCTTATTCCATATATAGGTGGTTGGAATTATTTTGGAGTGGTTTTTATATAATCCTTACCTCCACAATTTAGAGTGGCTTTCATATAAGCCAAGTACACCAATTTTGGAGTGGCTTTTATACAAGCCTAATCTCCATTTTTTGGAATGGCTAAGAGTGGCCTAGTTTCTAGCATATATTCGGCTATCCATGCCAACATTATTAGATCATAGTACATTCATAAGATTTTAGAACATTCTTATACAACATACATTTCATCCTAGTATTAGTTCATAGCTTTACTTCATGGGGTAATGATGGAGCTAAAAGACTAGTTAGCCTTTATATTCTTGAGCCACCTATTTAGAAGGATTAGACACATAGTCCAAACATTTATTAACATACACATGAACACCTAGATTCACTTAATGGGAGATGATGGAGCCAAATGGATAGCCTTTTCATTTTTGAGCCACTCTTGGGGAATTGAGCACCCAAATCCATTCACGATATCACTCTTGGTACAACATACCTAACATATTCAACATCACTTAGCATCATTCAGTATCACAACATGTTTTATATTGGTCTATTTTCCTAGTGAAGTGTATTCATTCCTTTCTCTTCCTCTCTCTCTTACCCAACTTTTTACATTCTTATTTTAGATATAGTGTATCTAGTAAGAATTGATCTACTCTTTATTTTTCTTACAGATTCATACTTCAAAACATGCTCTCTCTATGCACACCCAACATCATACAACTTCATGAGATTCACCTTTATAAGTAAGTTTAGGTATGATTTATATTTTTCCTTTATCCTATTATTTTTCTTTGCTGCATCACTATAATAAAGGGGGGAAAATTTAGTCATATAAAATGTAAAAATTGGTAACTTGAGTGTGGCTAATGACACCTAACCCATAGGTCCCTCTTGCTTGATTTCATGACCCTCACAGGCAGCTTTTCACTGATTCTCAGTCATCTATAATATTCTAGACTTGATCACAACTAAGTTATACCCCTTTTTCCATGACTAATCCATCCCCCAGGTCCCATCAACTCAGGACAATAACACCACACTTAGACTATAGTGCCAGTGCCACTACTTTCCACTTTTGGTGCTCCTGTCTAAGCACATTTTTGGCCCCAATGGTTAGTTTGTTTTGGTTCCTCATCCTTCTCTTTGTCTACCTAATATATGTACATTTAACCCATGACTAATATATCCATATAAAATCCCACTCAAAGATCATTTGGAAAGGGTTTGTAAATATCATTAAGAAAACAAGAATACAAGCAAGACTACTCAAGCAATCTTCCTTATTATCTACATACAACAACCAATATAATTATAAGCTTATTAAAATCCTAAAACCAATCCCTAGACACCTCAAGCACATCTAGTTTAGCATTTTTCATCTTCATACACACTATTGCATAAATCACATCAAGTAGGATAACTACATATGGCTTGATTCCTCTTTAAAGTATTGGTATGTAGGTAGCATGCCCACATAAGGGGTGTGGATACACATTTAGTGAATCTTATACACACTAACCCCACTCTTTCTCAATATTGGTAAAATCATAATGGATTATAGGGTTTGAAGAGAAAATCTACTCTATAGGGAGCTCTACATACTTCTAGATGTCAAAACTTCATGGATAGGGTCACACAGACCTAGTGAACAAAACCTAGAAAGCTCAAATCCTCAGGACAATAGTGGTAGAGATGGACTAAAACACTGGTGCTACTCCTATACACTTCCAATTCTCCTATCTAATCATAAAATAAAGGTTAGATCTTAGTTTGTAATCATGTTCTAGTCATGCATAATGAATCTCAGACCCTATCTTAGTCATATCAGTTAGTTTCTAGCTGTCTTATTTTCTCCCTCTTATTACTATTTTTCAAAAGGTCAAAATTACAATCTAATTTAGACAAATTAGTAGATTAATTATTACATATTTATTTAATAATTCTACTAATTAGACCCTTTAAATAAATTATAAATAATACACCAATATTCCTAAAACTATTAAATCACCAAACAAGAAATTGTATCTCAATTGGTAGATTCCATAACTATCGATCTAAGGAGTGCTAGATAGGGAGTAGTCCACTCAATGCTTATCAGGATTAGTTGAATATAATACACCAAATAAGAGCATTTCCACTTGGTGGGAATGACTATATGTCTTATGATTTTAAATGGGCACCTTATAGGCAGTGGGATCTAAGAAAAAGGGTCAAGAACCACTTGGATAGACTCAAATCCAAGGTGAAATTTGACCATTACCATGTGGAATATCCACATGATGAGGTGTTCTTGGTTGCCTTAAATGATATAGAATTTTAGGATAGAATGAACAAGGTAAATATCTCAATGTTGGTGGCCAGGAATATTCAGTACAATTTGAATACCACCAAGGAGGATGCTTGAATAATTGAGAAAGAGCATTGAGACTCAAAGGCCCCTCCAAGACCTCTCTCACAGGTTGAAATTCAAAGACAAAAGAAATTTGGGCCGTTTGGGCATGCTTCTATTGTGAGTAAACAAAGAATCACGCAAGGACGTCATTAACATCCCATATTGGTGGTTACTATAGTAAAATCCACCATAACATCTACTCCCACTCATGGGTTCCCATTACATCAAGAACTACAAGCATAACTCAGCCTGGTGGGTTATTTTATATGTTACCTTTCCCTTTGTCATCACTAAATCTTGCACCCTAAAAGATGGTGTTCAGATGTCTTCTAGATTTTGGAAACATGGAAACACTTATAGGTATGTGGGTGTACCTATAGTGGAAGTGAGCCTCTAGATTTAAGGGCTAGCTCTTTGAATGTATCTTGAAGTGATTTCACCTATGCTAAGTATTTTCTCATGGAGGGAAAGGGATAGAAGTTGCATTAAATAAATGTATTATAAAAGGGTGATGCACTAATATGTCTTCCACATGACTATTATACTTTTTTCATAAAAACAAAATGCCCACAACAATAGCTTAAGAGTCCTAGAATGCACTAACATTAATATTTCAATATGAAGGTGACATGCATGATGACTATCCAAGGTAAGTAAAACCATAGATTAGTTACAAATACTAAGGCTTATTATACACTTAAGAATAGAGCCATATAATTAACAATACTTCATATGACATTTTAGGTTGGAATCACTTGTACCAAACATGGAAGGATTGAGAGAAAACAAGGATATATGAATATCTCTTAACCATTCACTATACATCTCTTCACACACTTAGATAAGCTGATATATGAACTCAAAATAGATTGAATTTATTATTATAAGGCAAAGTACAATGCCAAAAATAACAAGGCTTCACCATACATGGTGTGGTATTAGATTACAAAGGCTAAAATGGTAGCTACTTAGAGCATTTGAGAGAGAAGTGGGAAAAGAGAAGTCCAAATGTCACTTGAACACTTGTCAAGGAATGAGAACCAATGACATTATAGGAGAATGTAGTGTGAAATAGATCATGAATATCATCTAAGATAAATGTCCATATAAACCATGACAAATTATCCAAAATGGTGCAGAGACTCTTCAACTAGCTTTTGTGAAACTGTGTTCATCATGGATCACCTCTTGATATTTGAAACTAAATTAGGAGAGTTGACACATATGCTATAATAGTCATAGACATTTTCCTAGATGCTATCTATCTTTTAGACACCTATATTCATCATTTGCAATCATTTATTTCTTTTCTAGACTTCATTCTCCACATTTGGTACTCACTGCCCATTTTGGGCCTTTGATTAGGATTTCATGGTGATGTATGAGTCTGAAGAGCTTGATTTGATATAAAATCTTTGATCTTACATATTTTCCCATGTGGAATTATCTTACCACATTTCTCATTCCACTTTAAACTATACCTATTGTCATTTAGACATGTGGCATCATCTTTTCCATTTGAAACCCAGTCAAATTTTCTTTGTCAATCTCGTCTGCAGTCTCTTTGCTTTGACCTTCAATGATGGCCATTGATCATTGATCTAGGGTCCTGAGGATATGAAAACTAGAAGTATTGCATTCAATATGAGATCCTTGACTTGTGATTCTCACTTGAAAAATTAGATCTAGATGTATGTTTGAATGTCAACCATTAGATCTACCTCCATTTGAACTCAAATGGTTAATTCATGAGGCCCAAAATTGACATTTGCATGCCTATCTTTGACATTTATGAGAATGTATTTGACGTTCACATGATCGTAATAGTTTAAACCAAAATGGTTTTTTTTTTATCATAGATTAAATTTAATGTTGGAACACCCATTATTAATGTCCACAAGCACATTATTGATGTTTGTGAGCTCTTTAGAATTGAAACCCCAGTGGTTTATTTGTTGAGATTTATTTTGACATCCATACGCCCATCATTGACGTCCACGAGATTATCATTAAAATCCATGAGACCATCATAATTTGAACTACAATGGTTTTTTTCCATGGCCTGATTTTGAAATCCATATGACCATCTATTTTTAATTTGGTCTTTCAAGGCCAAATTCCAACCCCTACAATTCAAAATTTTCAAAAACTATCAATAGCCTTTGCAAAATAATCAAACTGATATATTTTGGTCTAAATGGCCATTTTTTTTGTCTTTAAAATGTAATTTTTTTTATGAAAATGCAATTAAATTATTCCAAATGCCTCTATTTATATTAAAAAATATAACTTTAGCCTTATCCTAAAGTTTCATGGCTTAAAAAGGTAATTTAATGTAATTTTTAAGCCAAAAAGGCTTATTTTGGACCCAAATGTGACAAAATTAATCCTCAAAAGCATGTAAAAGTATAAATTTTATATATTAACATGAAATATTTTCTTTTAAATCGATATCCCATATTATCTTGGCATTGGAAGCTCAAATTCTTTGAAAAAATCTAAAAATAAATTATTTTCCTCACTTTCAAGAAGAGAAGTATGGATATATATGGAATTTTTATATCAAGTACATGGAAAAAAAATAAAAATTTATTATAAATATTTAAAAAAAAATTCATGGTGTTTGGATGTAGCAATGTCTCAAAACCTTTTCATACAGACACTCCTAGTTTGCACATAGTGACCTGCTTATAGGTTTGATGATGGTATGATCATCTGGAAAAAGGTAAAGGTATGAATTTTTGGGTTTGAAAACTAGACTCATATATATTTATCATGTATTTTTTTCTTAAAATTGGAGTTACCATGATCATGTACCATTAGGTTTAAGATAGGCCAATTTTTGAAACATTATAACTAGAAAGGCAACAAGTTTTCCTCAATTTCTCCTCACCTAGGAAGGGTTTTATGAAATTTTAAGTTGTTAAATAATATTTGTAAATTAATATATATCTCCATTTCATCATTTAGATATTATTAATGCATTTCATGGTCTAAAAAAGTGATAAAAAATAGCTTGTCAAATCTATAAATTAGCATGCTTTCAAGAAAAGTGTAGGATTGGAGAGAGAAAATGGTTTTTTTCAAGATTATATTTTTGGATATTTTCCATAATTTAATAAATGTTTTAAAATATGTTTCCCAAATAAATTTTCAAAAAATGTCCATTATTTGGTAAATCTTGGTGCTTCAAGTTTTCAAAAGGGCCTAGTTTAGCATGGTTTAAGGAAATTTTGCAATTTTTAAGGTTTTTTGTGGAAGATAGGTTTAAATGGACCATTTAACTAATTTAAGATTAATTTGATCTATAAATAATCTATAAACCATGAAATAAAATCCAAAAATATGAAAAAATACATTCAAGTATGCACACATTCCATGCAAAAGGGGCATTTTCTGAGGAAATTTGAAGTTTTTGGCATCTACAAGTGGAATTTTGACTAAAAATTTGGTGTGTATCATAAAAATGACTTGAGTAATCATACATAAAACTTTAAAGGTGATTGGAAAATGAGAGGTTCTTTTTATTTTTACACAGACCTAAGCCTCTCAAAACACAGTCAAGAAGAAAGCAAGCTTGTGTAAGATGAAGCCTCCAAGAGAAAAATTCAAGATTTTGGTTGTTTATAGCCATTGTGTGAGTTTTGAAGGTATATAATGGTGTTTTAAAATATTAAAAAATGAATAAATAATCATATATTTCTATTTTTAAGATTCCAGGAAGCTTCTAAGTGACAGAAGTTGGCTTAATAGGGCTTTTTTATCAATCAAATAAATGAAGGTTGGAGTTGAAATGTATATCTTGGAGTTAAAATGGATTTTATCACATGAAATATATGTTTTTTATGTGGAAATATCATTATTAAATCAATCTATAAGAGTCACTTCATGCATGTTGAGTTCAAGTGGAAGTTGACTAGTCTTTGAGTCCACATATCTTTAGTTGACTAGTTTGACTAGTTTCATGCATCTCCCATGCTTTTCATGAAAGATAAGGACATTAAACAATTTAAAATAAATTTTAATATGGAGTTATATTACAATTTATGGCATTATTTTCATGTAAGGAAGGTTAACAAGTCAACATGGGCCCACCACCTCCAATGCTATGCCAAAAGTAAAGGCCATGTAAATTTTTGAAGACTTGAAGACTTGAAGACTTTGTTTAATATTATAAAATGAATTTATTATTGAGTAATGGCATGGATTTTCATGCATGATGACTTGAGTTGACATCAATATGGTCATACCACTTTTCTAATGCCAAAAAGAAGGTTTGTTGCAAGATAAAGAAAGGAAATATTTAAAGACTATTGTAATTAATTTGAACTCAAAATTGACTAGAGTTCACATCTAGTCAATCTCTTCTTTTTTCAACTCCAATATTGGATATTCCTTCTATTATATATATATATTTAGGATTTTTAGCCTTTTTTGGGGGTATCCCTCTTTTGGCAAGACCAAACTCTGCCAAAATTTGAGTTTTGTAACCTTTTTAGAGAAATAAAAGATTATTTTAGATTTCTATTACTTAGTATAGTGTGTTAATATTAGCTTGATTTACATATGTTGTAGAAATATCTCCCTTGTCAAGTCTTGATGTCACCTAGCTGATGGTATGATATTATGTAGGTCATGTTTAGTGTTTAATGTTATTTTTTAAAGCTAACAGTGGATAAACATTGGCTGGTTAGTGCCTTGAATCAAGCTTATTCCACCATTTCCCTAAGCTTATATTAACTGATAAAACCTCTTCATGAAATACTGATGCATAGAAGGCAATTAGAGTTGTAGATTCAATCTTTGCTTGTCTAATTAGTGTTTTAAAATCTCAAATTGAATGGGTGAACTAGCAATACAGGTGTATCACCAATAGTAGAGTAGGATTTCCTTTTTAGTTTCATTCTCTCCCTTTTCATACCAACTTTTAGTAGTTTAGTAAGTAGTTCAAAGTGATACATTAGAGGAGATAACCTAACCAAAATATAGATGCATGATCTAAGTCTAGGTGTCCCATATATCAGATCATTCTAATGTTAGTCTAGGTGTGAAGGTTTTAGATCCAAATCTATCAAGCCTTCAAGGAGGGTGATATCTAGATAGCTAATTATTCTGGCACACTTAATGGGACACAACTTTAGCTATTGGAATACAATTTTGCAAAAATTTCATCTTCAAATCTAGTTTTCAGTACTCCTATGGTCTTAATATCAAGGTAAAAGGTATATTCATGTTCATAAATTTAGTTATTTTTATGTATCTTTTTATAGGCTATGGCAATTTATAGAGCAGATTATGGTCATTCTTCCTAGTATCAACAACCCTAAATACCATCACAATATGATATTTATGATCTATATGCATTTCATCCTCATCTAAATAAGCCATACCTATTATAATATCAAACAACCTTCCAAAACTCTTTGAATTTTCATGAAGAGTTAAAGGAAATGAAGAGGGTAAGCCAAATTATTGCTAAGGAGATATTAGCCTACAAACAAGAGTTATTAGATAAACAATCTCAATCTTAAAAATCAATACATCTTATTATACCATATCAATATCCATGAATTCCAAGTCCATATCAACAATAAAATATCCCAATCATGCCTCAAGATAAAATAATTTCAATTGCAAAGGCTTTTAAACCCAATTTTCTAACTTAGAATCAAATACAACAACCAAGCATAAGTCCAAATGATAAAATCAACCTTGAAGTCATTGTTGACATTCAACCATAACCCCTCCCTCCTCAAGGTCATAAAACCTTTCCTTCATGGAAATCCATTCAAGGAAATATGCATAAATAAGAGGTGATGGTTGTTCAGGTTCAACAGTCTCAAGAGCAAAATCCAACATTTATGACACAACCATTGGATCTATCTCATCTCCTTGAGTATTTTTTAGGGGTCTGCCATGCCACTCTTGGAGTTAGAACCTCTCCTTTGTGAGGTAATTGAAGAAGATGCAACCAAAGAGATGGAAAATGAAGGTGACTTGAGTGATCAAGAAGAAATCATTATTGGGACACCACTTAGCAAGGACAAACATGATTCATTATTTCACGATGCCAAAGAAAAGGAGTTGCAAGAGGTTTCTCAAGAGCTTATAACAACTGATATAGATGAAGTATAAATAAATATTTATTTATAAGGTATCCATGAATAATACTCACATAAATCCATTGCTTAGATGGATAATATTCTTGAAGAAGATGATCATTGGAAATAATTATACCATCATTTCTTGAATGAAATTGAAGAGCTTAAGATGGCATATTTTGATGATGAGATAGAGTAACATTCATATGAGGATTACACAAATGTTTTAGAGCTTCAAAAAAGCAATGTTATTTTAAAGATCCAAAAGCAAGATGAGTTAGAGCTTGAGTGGATGGATGAGATGCCATTCTCTACAAAAGATGAAGATGAAACAAGTGTAGTACATCAAGAACCTTCATATGACTTCATCTAAAAGGTAGAAATATCTGATCAACATGTTTCAAATGGTAAGAATATTGATGAATTAAATGTGTTTTAAATTTATCATGATGAAGATTCCTTTTGGGATGGCTTGGAGAGTTTTTGTGCAAAGTTTGATAGTCCATCTCTACCCCAAGTGGAGATTGATAAATGTCATGTACAGAGTATTGTTGCAGTTGTTCATCAAGAAGAAATTAATGAAATATTACAGCCATGTTTAAATTAATACCAAGACGTTAAAGATATTAGTGAGCCAATACTTAAAATGGATCATAATGAAGATACCAATCCAAGCATACCAGTTGATTTTCCAATTCAATCATTGGATGAGAATGAGACAAATCATGACCAACCTATGAATGAGGTAGAGTTAGCATTCTTGATTGAACAAAGAAGAATATGGAAAGAAGATGATTGGGTCTTGGATTAATATCTTCAATCCATGAACCTAAGAATGGATATTGAAAGATCAATTGCATCATCTAGAAGTCATGAACATATAAGTGATCATATCTACAAGAAGATGTCATTAAGAGATGGCAAATACATTTCAAGTATCCATGGTGCATAGAATAACTTCCCATTTGACCTTGGAAGAAAGATTCTCCTTTTAGGTTAGTAGGTTTATTTTAATCCAATAAGTGAGTAGCACAAGAAAAAATCTACTTTATTTTAATTATTTTCCTATTTTCTTTAGGTTAGTTTTCTCTACTTTCTAGTTTAGTTCTTGTGTTTCCCTTCAGTCTTGTTGTGTCAGTCGAAAAAGGTATTACAAAACCCAAAAGAGTCTATTTACCATTATCCTATGAAAAATAGTGAGTTATTTGTACCAAAAATATGGTCAACTCATGTGAGTCACCAAAAATGTTGGCAATTTGGCTTGTCAAGGCCAAATTCCAACCCTTGCAATTCAAAATTTTCAGAAACCGTCAATAGCCTCTCCAAGCTAATCAAACTGATATATTTTAGTATAAAAAGTAATTTTTTTGGTATTTAAAATATAAAATTGCTCTAAAAAATTCATTAAATTATTCCAAATACATTTAGTTATATTAAAAAGTATAACTTTAGCCTTATCCTAAAGTTTTATGGCTTAAAAAGGTAATTTAATAGAAATTTTAAGCCAAAAAGGTTTATTTTGGACCCACATGTGCCAAAATTAATCCTAAAAATTATTAAAAAATAAAAATTTAATATATTAACATAAAATTTCTTATTTTAAATCCATATCATGCATTATCATGGCATTGGAAGATTGAATTCTTTTTAAAAAGCCAAAAATAAGCTATTTTTTTCACTTTCAAGAAGTATGGATCTGTATGAATTTTTTAAATCAAGTGAATTAAAAATAAATAAAAGGTTATTAAAAATATTAAAAAAAATTTCATGGTGTTTGGATGTACCAAAGTCTCAAAACTATTTCATACAGGCACTCCTAGTTTGCACACAGTGACCTACTTGCAGGTTTGATGATGATACAGTGATCTGGTGAAAGGTATAGGTCTGAATTTTTGGGTGTGAAAAATAGAATTAGATTTATTCCTCATGAATTAGGTGATTTTTTAATTTTATTTTACATGATCATGTACTATCAAGTTTGAAATAGGCTAATTTATGTAGCATTACAACCAAAAAGGCAATGGGTTTTTCTCAAATTTTCCTCACTTGGAAAGGGTTTTATCAAATTTCAAGTTGTTAAAAAACATATAGGATTTAATATATCTCTCCATGTCATACTTAAAATATTATTCATGAATTTAATGGTCTAATAGATCAAGAAAATACATCTTATCAAATCTGCAAATTGGCATATTTTTAAGTGTAGGGTTGGAGAGAGCAAATGGATTTTTTCAAGATTCCATTTTTGGAAATTTTTAATCATTTATTATATGTTTTAATTTTATAAAATATTTTTACCAAATAATTTTTTTAAAAAGATCCATTATTTGACAAATTTTGGTGCTTCCAAGCTTTCAAAAGGGCCTAGTTTAGCATGGTTTAAGGAAATTTTACATTTTTCAAAGTTTTTTGTAGAAAAATAGGTTTAAATGGACCATTGAACTAATTTAAAATTAATTTTATTTAGAAATAATCCATTACCAATGAAATAAAATCCAAAAATATTCAAAAATACATTCAAGTATGCACACATTCCATGCAAAAGGGGCAATTTTTGAGGAAAATTGAGGTTTTTAGCATCTACAAGTGGAGTTTTGACTCCAAATTTGGTGTGTAGCATCATAATGAGTTTTTTAATAATAAATAAAAATTTCAAGGCCAGTGAAAAAGTGGAGCTGCTTGCTATTTTTACACAAACCTAACCTCTCAAAACATAGTCAAGAAGAAAACAAGCTTGAGCAAGATGAAGCCTCCAAGAGAAAAATTCAATATTTTGGTTGTTTATAACCCTTGTGTGAGTTTTTAAGGTATATAATGGTATTTTAAAATATTAAAAAACCATCTCTTGCTATTTTTAATATTCCAAGAAGCTTCTAAGTGACATAAGTTAGCTTAATAAGGAGATATTTAAAGAATATTGTAATTAATTTGAACTCAAAATTGACTAGATTTCACATCCAATTAATCTCTTCTTCTTTTTTCAACTCCAATATTAGATATTGCTTATATTTTCTATATATTTAGGATTTTTATCCATTTTTTGGTGGTATCCCTCTTTTGGCAAGACCTGACTCTACCAAAATTTGAGTTTTGTAACCTTTTTAGAGAAATAAAAGATTGTTTCAGATTTCCATTACTCCAGTATAGTGTGTTAATATCAGTTTGATTTGCATATGTGGTAGAAATATCTCCCTTGTCAAGTCTTGATGTCACTTATCTACTTTTATGATATTATGCAGGTCATGTTTAGTGTTTAATGTCATTTTTTAAGCTGATAGTGGATAAACATTGGTTGGTTAGTGCCTTGAATCAAGCCTATTTCACCATTTACCTCAAGCTTATATTAATTGATAAAACCTCTTCATGAAATATTAATGCATAAGATTCAATTGGAGTTGTAAATTCAATCTTTTCTTGTCTAATCAATGTTTTAGAAACTCAAATTAAGTGGTTGAATAAACAATATATGTGTATCACCAATAGTAGAGTAGGATTTCCCTTTCAATTTCCTTCTCTCCCTTTTCATCCCAAATTTTAGTAGTTTAATAAGCAGTGTAGAGTGATAAATCAGAGGAGCTATCCTTACCAAAATATATAGGTTTGATTTGAGTTCAGGTGTCCCACATCTTAGATCATTTTAATGTTAGTCTAAGTGGGAAGGTTTTAGAGCCAAATCTATCAAGCCTTCAAGTAGGGTGCTACCTGGATAGCTAACACCATCTTCATCTGCTTATTCAAATTTGAATGCTTATATCTGGAATAAAAAAACATGAAGGCATCAAATTTTTAGGGGATGATCTTGAACCTTAGTGCCACATTTCCATATGGTCCTTTGGTTCTGGGATGATTTCTAAGAAAACTTATGAAATGCACAAGTAACCAACCTATTAATTTCTATGTGACATCCTAATGATGATCTGGTTCACTTAGGCTTATGATTAAACTATTGATTGATATTTGAAAGCTCAAATGAACTTCTTAAGGCCTATGTGAATTTTACCCATGACTCTAAATTGTTTGGACACCATAAAAATTGGTTACTTTCATATATGACCTAAAAATGATCCCTAAGTGACTCAAGTTGACATAAGACCTAATTAAATCATGACCAAGACTAAATTAACATTTAATTACACCAAATAAACAACAAGATACCCTATAACACTATGTTATATCCCTATATAAGTTTTTGACTATAGGGGGTTGACCCATTTTAACTTTTGGTCAAAATGGTCATCATCTTTGGTGATTTCCTAAGGGTGGTATGTTTACTATGCCATTATCATTTGCATAATCTTGTCAATTATCGAGTCACATGTATAATAGGTTTAACACACAAATTTACTTAAAATGACACATAGAACAACAAAAAACAACAAGAACAAGACACAAAGTAGAAACACACGTGTTAAACTAGAACACTTAGGGAACACAACACACAACTAAAACAAAACACACACCTAATCTAATATTTATAAAACTTAATTTTGAGGTGAAAAATCTAATGATACCTCAACCAGGGTCAAAAATAGTTCCCTTGGCATATTTATCACTCCATGAAGTCAGCCTAGCATGAGGATCATACTCATCACCAATCACTTGCAAATATGTGTGGTCAAAGAGCCTACCACCTTTGAGTCTTCTTAGGTATGCAGTTGAATTTTTTAGGACATTCATAGATGATATTTATTGTTCTATAATAACTTTTCTTGGGGATATAAATATTGTGATCTCCATCATATCAATTGGATGTTCTTCAAAATAATGCAGACTAGAGTATATGACTGTCTTTTCAACCTTGTCTTCTTCCAGGACAGGAAGTGCTTGATGTTTGAAAGCATCAATATCCTATTATATATGATCTAATACCTTTATATATAACTCAACATTAGGTGGGTATCCTAATTTTTCTTGAGGCACAACTTCTACCTTAACCTCATTATCCATGTCTACAACTTCTTAGATACTAACATCATAAAATTACTTCATGATGGTATATTATTAATATAGAATGACCTTCATCTTTATGATTGATATAAAACTTGTCAACATGATTATTAGTCTCATTAGAAACCTTGACATTAGATATATAACCTCTTAGAGAAAAGGGAGACTTACCCAACTTGTCAAACTCCTTACATATGGCATTGAGTTTTTACCATAGTTCTTCTTCATTCACAATATGAGACTCTTCTTCATGCTTATTGAGAAAATCAACATCATGTTTATTAGAGGCATTAACTAAATCAGATGTAGACTTCTTGAGAGGAGGAGTAACATTACCAAGCTGATCAAACTTATGACGTATGACATCAAACCTCTACCACAAATCATTCTCATCCACCTCATGAGTGTCATCATCCAAAACATCCTCATTAGTGGTAGGGATAAAAACATCATGTTTACCACTATGGTTCTCAATTAGATTAATTAATCCATGCTCATCATATTCATGAATCATATAGCTACCTTTAACATCATGATAATGTTTGACACTCACCTCAACTCCTTTAAATGGTTCCTCATACATGATATAAGTCCCAAGGTTAGTTTGTTCAAAGTATGCATAATGATCATGTACATATGCATCTACACCATACTAATCTAAGAGAAAATTAGTTATTACTTCAAGTTTAGAATCTCCATCATCCACATTAGACTCCTTCTCATGAACAACACAATTCAAGTTAGAACTTATTTCAATGTATGGCTCACTGTGAAACCTTGAAAGAGGCTGAGTTATAATGGTTAATTTGGTCCCATATATTGTCTTAAAGGCAAATAAGGACAAATAAATTGAGATATAACCACAAATATTGGCTGTAAAGTCTCTTGATAGGCATATTTCAGAGCTAGGAAGTCAACAACAACCATGTCTTAAAGGATGGGAAAGCTAGGACAATCATGCAAGAAAACCTACATCTTTTTGATTAACCCTATGGTCTTAGTAGGTGTACCATATAAATGGAACAGTCCTTTTTTATGAGGCTCATATTGTAGGCCCAACTTATTAGCTACAACCTTGGGTATGACTGAGGTAGAGGCTCCACTATCAACTATGTAATTGTGAACCAATTTATCACCCACTATGAGAGTTAGGATTATATGCATTGGCAGTCCTATTGGGATTAGGCTGCCATTGACCTCTCCCCCTTATATTCTATTGGTCAAATTGTTGATAGTAAGGGTGTGGATTTTGATGATCAGCTAGTTACATATTGGCCTACCTAAGCTAAGGTCTTAGCATTTGATTCTCTACATATGGATCCATGACATTTTTTACCTTATTAGGAGCATCTTCAAGCTTGGTATTAACATTGGGAACTAAGGCTATATCTAGAGTATTAGTAAAAGTATGAGACAAAGGAGACATAGACACCTTAGGAGGCAATCTTCCAGCTTGGATGAGACTATTCTCAAATTTGATAACAATTTCATATGCTTCAAGGAGAGTGGAACCCCCCATATATTGAAGCATGACATAAATTTTAGTATTAATGGCTCTCAAGTAAGTAAGAAACACAAAAATAGGAGGAGGTTTCATAGGAGGAGGCAATCTATTCCAAGTCTTTTGAAAACTCTCATTGAAGTCATGCATAATTTTTTTAGATCCTCTTTTAATCTCAATGATCTGATGTATGAGAGAGGAATGATCACTTTCATTCCAAATCTTGAGGTAAACAATAATCTAAAATCATCCCATGATGTGATGCATCCACCTTCTAAAGTCCTATACCAATCAAGAGCTTTCCCTCTATGGGACATGGAAAGGAGTCTAATAGAAATGTTCTTTTGAGTGATATTATGGAAGATACAAAAATTGGAGACATCCCTAATGTGTTCACTAGGTGTAACATGACACTCACAATTGAATATGGGCACACATTTTTGTGGCATTAGGAGGAATAACATCATATGCTTAAAGGTGAATTGGATTTTTAGTGTTGAAGGCAAGGAAAGCATGAGGTCTAGCCATATCTTCTTCAAACTCCTCAAAATATTCAATTTCTTCAATTTATTTAACCTCTTCCTCTCTAGAAAAAACTATTGGTTTTCCAAAGGGTAAATTAGGCTAAGGATACTAAACTTCAAGGGGAAGTTTAGGGTGAATAGGTGGATTAATGGGATTGAGAACTATACTAGAGGATGACCTAGTGAGAACCATGAATTATGAGAGAAAGATTATAACAAGATAATGGTCTTGAACTAGATTTCACCTTGATGGAGTTGTCAAATGTTGAGTATTACACTAATTTGTAACTGAAGTTGTCAAGACCAGCATTCACCTTGACAAGTTGTCTTGAAGATAATGGTCTCATCAAGCATGCCAAAATTATTGTCACCAAATCTTTCACCCTGTAAGAGGGTGTTCAAGCATCTTCCAGATTTGGGAAACATTGGAACACTTCCAGCTATGTAGGTGTACCTATAGTGGAAGTGATCCTCTAGATTTAAGGGCTATCTCCTTGAATGTATCTTGAAGTGCTTCCACCTATTTTAACTATTTGCTTGTGGAGGGAAAGGGATAGAAGTTACATAAAATAGACCTATTCTAAAAGGGTGATGCACCAAGATGTATTCCACATGACTATTGTACTTCTTTCGCAAAGAAACAATGCCCATAATACTAGCTAAAGAGTCCTAGAATACACTAGCATTAGTATTTCAATATGAAGGTAAAATACATGAAGACTATCCAAGGTAAGTGAAACTATATATCAAATTTTTAAAATATTTTAATTAGTTCTAATTTAGTGCTAAAGCTTCTTTTGAACAAGCTAGCATGATGGCCCTATCACGTGAGAGGTATGTCTTGTGCACTCACATGAAATGCGCAACAAAAGACTGATTCTTGAAGGATTTGAAACACAATATTGTATGTTTGTTCATTTTTTGTAACACAAGTCTTAAAAGGTTATTCAACACCATAAATATACTAATATTATCCTTATTGTTCCATATTTGACTACCACTATAACTAGGATCACCCTTACTATTTAACAGTAGTGACAAAAGAAAAAGGTACCCATGACTTAGAAATAAACCATATACATCATCCAACACTTAGAATGTTTCATGACATATCACATGATATTGTAAACACTATATTTTCCTTAATTACTTACTGTATTATAAGACAAATATGCTATATCTATTCTCTAAAGGACCACCATTGCAAATGATTATAAAAGGGGTTTTTATACTTGTTTCACCCTGATCAAGTGTCATAATTATAACTATCATGAAAAGATGGCACATGGGCTCCCAACAAACTAAGAGTCATGGATCTTACAATGAGTTATTCCATTATAATCAAGCCTCTTCACCCCTATATCCTCACTCTATGCTATATTTTAGTGTCTAAATGTTCCATTCCTCATAGGCTAGTATAAAACCTCTGATCGATAAGATCAAAGTGTCCTATTTGAGTTATTATTCTAACTGCTCCCATATTCCTCATGCTTCACTTCCCATGCACTCCCCTAGTATTCTACTTTGATTATAGGTCCTCTATTCTTGGGTCCATCATGACACATTCTCTCTTGACTGGGTCCTCTCATGTTAGGTCTCATTCACCCTTGTCCTTTCATACCCATCACTTTCCATGTCTGTTAGCTACATGCCATAGTCCTCCCATGCCATGGTTCTTTTTTGTCATGCTAGTAATTATGTCAAAATGGACAATGGTACCTTCTAATTGCATTCCAAAAATTGAAAAATACTCATTAAAATTTTTGGGGTCAACATCACCCCACACTAAGCCCTTAGTTTGTCTTGAACTAAGCTGTGCTAGCATCTTCCAAAAATTTAGGCCTCTTCTACTCAAGTTCCTTCTTTATCCCATCCTAATAGGAAAATGCATCGAGGACCTTAGTAGTTATTGTTTCAATGGCCTCTTTTTATTCTTTCAATTCTTCATACTAAGTTGGAATCTCAGTCTTTTTCATCTGTTCATCCATGGTTGTGTTGGATTCCTTTTAGATATCTTGTAATTCAGAGACCTCTTTATCAACCTATCTCAGAGTATAACAAAACTTGTAGTTATTTGTTGATGATGGTTATTAATGGCATCTTTCATTGTTTTAATGTCCTTGAATGATTTCACATGTTTGATGAGGTCTTTTATTAAAAGGGCAACATCAACCACTTGCTACCTCAAGACCTCCTCATCATAGAGCTAGGCATCTAGTATTTTATTTGAGCATTTTAGGCACACAAAAATACCATCTAAAATGGGGATAAAATCCTTGACTCTATCCAAGGTTCTCTTGAAAATGTTTGACACCATGGTGAATTGTTCAATTATTTCCTTGGCCTCATCTCTTAGTGCAGGGTGTTCCTTATTTTTCTTGATCAAAAACTCAACTAGGGTTTCCAATTTCTTGATGTTGTCCCTATCCAATGGTATGCCATCTATAAGTGTTAGTTCCTCTTTAAAAATTGTTTTGAAAAGGTTTAAAACCCTTACCTTATCCTTAATGGCCTCTTGGATTTGTTGCTTCAAGGAGGCCACTTCCTCAACTAACACTTACTTTTTTGCAATCACTTTATTATACATCTCTACAACCCTAACATGTTTACTTTCCACTATGTGCATGTTTGAATTTTAATTTTTTTTCTATCATGTCATTTCCATGGCCAATTTAAAAAATATGACACTTGCCATTATTGGAGTGAGCCTCTATGGATAAATTCTCATGAGGTCTGGTAGTCCTAGAGCATTTGGGTTAGAAAAAATACAGTCTAAAGGAATATCAAATTGGGGCTCCTCACTATACATCTCCAAAAGGAAAGACATTTATTTTTGGGGTTGCATCCTTAGTGTGGAAGAGCTTTTAAAGATAGAGGTCATTATCTTATATGCCAAACTAGTAATGTTCACATGTAGTGGATACTTCTCTCCTTTCCTATTCTTCTTCAGCTGACCCCTTCCCCATTTTTGGGTCTCATTTATGCTCATCCTCTTGATGGATTCCTGATGCCATAACACTTTCTCCCACTCCATCAATATCAAGTTGATCACCAAATGGGGCTTCTTATCCTATGGAGTCTTTTTAGAGTCTGATCCTGAACTATGAATTTGCACTTGTGGAGTTTATTATTGGGATACTTTCCTTAAAGGTTATTATGGGGCTGACTCTATGGTAGTCTTAGGAGAAGGTGGATGTGAAGGTGGCTATGGAGGTGGAAAAGGTGGAAGAGTGGGCTGCGAAGATGAAGGATTTATGGTAGGTGAGTGGGAAGGACTGGAATGAGTAGGAGATGGAAAGATAGGGGGAGATGAAGTATGAGTAGGGGATGGATAATGTTGAGGTGGTGAAGGTAAAGGGTGAGGTGGAGAAGGTCAATTATGAGGTGGAGGTGGATGTGGCATGGAAGGGTGAGAAGTAGTGGGTTTAGAGGGCTTCATCTCTACTATCCTTTATCATTTTTTGGGCCTACTACCCAATAGAACTAACTCTTGGCTTTGGATGCTTCCTCTATATTTATGGTCCTTGGGGGAGCCTCTCCTTAGGGTCTCCATTTTGAGGGTACTATCAGGGGTGTAACATGTATAAAAATTTATGGATTTTCTCCCTAACCAGGATATCCTTAACCTTGATATCGATTAAGCTAGTTTCATCTCTCTCCATAAAGGCATTCTTACCTATATATATATATATATATATGTCTATTTTGAGGATGTGACACTCCACATCTATCCACTCTACCTAAAGAACAATTGGCTATGCATACTATATTTGATTTATGGAATCAATGAAGTAATGTGTAGAGAAGGCATATGGAATTTTAATCCATATTGAAATATCTCTAAAAGGGCTCGTGAAAATGCATGCCAAGGAGCAATACTACTTTATAGTGAATTTTGATTGGTATATATCTAGAGGGGAAAATCCTTTGGAATGTTCCATTCATTCCTGAAATCCACCTTCATCTCATTGAACCAGTAGCTCATCTCCATCTTTTAATATGGGTTAATGTGTTAGGGGAAAGTGAAGTCTTTAAAGCACTTGGGGGGGACTTGTGATTGGGGGGGTACACCCACTTTAATGAACCTGAGCTATAGTCAGGTACCTTGATCTCATAAAAAACTAGCAATAACAAGATCTCTCCTCAAGGGAAACTATACTTAGGTATTTTATGGGCCCTTTTCACATCCTTAGTTATATTTTGGGAAAAATACAATGCCCAATTATATTTTGTTCCCTAAGTGACTTGGTGAGAAATGTGTAGGTGGGATATGTCTACCTCCTTCCATTAGTTAGTCCCACTAGTGTTCCTCTCATTGATAAACCCATGAGGTGCATAAACTTATGATGTTTAAAAAACTAGTGCGAGATGATTTCTCCTCTATTTACAGTATTGCACAACCTTTCAGTGAGATCATAGTCACCATGGGCCTAATAGTTACAAGCATTAATTATAGTATCTGAGATAGACTGGTTGTCCATCCACTAGAGAATACCATCTGGCATTAGATCATGCTATTCATCATTTTGAGTAGTAACATTATAAAAGTGATTGATGTCTTCATCATCATTTATGAACTCGATATAAGGAGGTCCTTGTGCCTAGTCTAAAGGTATTAATACACATTGATAGGTATTATCAAAGATAATGTATTAATTTTTAAATATCATGTCTACATGGTTATCTTAGCACCAAGGCCTTCCTAGTAGGGTTGGATAGTCATCATCTTCTGCTAACTCCAAGACCTCAAAATCTACTTTGAAGGGAATCCTAAGTATGTCAATAGTGGTGTTCTTGAGGACCCAAATAGGATGCACTCGAGTCATATTTTCCATAAATAAGACATAAGGAGGGATGTAGGGATGTACTAGATATTTTTTGCCAAGCATCTTTAGTGAGAACATTAACTTCTGTGCAAGTATCTACTAGAATATCCTAGATTACTCATCCATTGATGGTAGCATTAACCAATATCTTTCCATCTTTTGGGGAAGAGGAAATAAGTGTTTCCTATCATCAAGCATGATTTAAATAGATATCTTCACTTTTCCAATTGAGGTAAGGGTGGAATTCATTTAGTAAGCAAGCCTAACCTTTAAACCATGCATTGAGCTAGGGAACAATGTCTTCATCTAGCATATGTTTGCATAGTTCCTAAAAATTATCCTACAACATTAGTTGAGGTTTGGCTTCCCTTTGTACTATGCTGCAATATGTCACATCCTTATCCTTGACATATTGAATCTCACCTTAGAGCTCTTGGAAAAGTGCCATTGTATCTTGAAGGGCATCTTTTTGATATTACGCATTAAGGTACCTCCTAGCTTGTGGTTCTTCTTGATGTACCTTTTCAAATAGGCTGGATATGCATTGAGTTTGTCCCCCACTATGAGTGGTGATATTTACATGTTACACTATGGGGATGGTTGGTCATATATTCCATTGTGGTTTGTATATTCAAATCATGCTAGAACCCTTTTCATTGAATTCCTTAATGATGGCTGCATATAGATTAGGACACTCTTCCAACTAATGGACCTTTTTATAAAAAGCACATGTTGGGTATTCTAGGTAATCTTGATAATAATACTCTAGTGACCCACATTTATAGTAAGTATTTAGTAGAAATCAACCACCACCTCATCCTCATCCTCTTCATCTCCAATGGTAACCACCATTGTCTTGGGTATTGGTGATTAAGGTTTGGTGCGTGCCACATGCTTGAGCTTCATGAATATCACTGATCAATAAAAAATCATTGGTGTCATAGATATAGGCATCATAAATATTAGAATAATTTGACACCTTAGTGTTCATATCTTATTACAAAAGAGGATAAGAATGAACATCATATTTCTCATGATAGATATCACAAGTTTATTTTTGTACCACATGGATGTTCTAGAATGGTTAGCTGTTCCTTATGTGCCCTTCATTTTCATAGTCAATACACCAAACACCACTATGTATCTCATATGCATTATTTGCCATCAAATTTTAAAGTTGTGATGCCATGGATGCTATCTTTACCTCCATAAAGGGATTAATCTAGATATTCATGATTTTAACTGCTTCAACGTGGATGGTAACTTGTAGATCCTCATGTGTGATGGTGAAGGTTCTTTGTGATAGAGTCCAATAGAAAGGTAATAATAAGCCTCGCACAAATAATTGTGCATGTTGAGTAGGATTTATTTCAAATGACAATTTAGAAATCAAGGTTTTGAATCATGCATCATACTTATGCACACTCTCTGTAAGTCCTTTTTTATGTCCTTCAACACCACTATACTTTGTTGCTCAAACTTAGGAATGTCAAATTCTTGTAAGAAGGCTAATTTGAGCTAGTTATAGTCAACCAAAACTTGCTTCAGGTTGAATGCTATGTACCTAGGGATATGATATATTAATGTATATGGGTTGATGGAGATGCTGATTTGTGGCACACATCCCCTTAGTTAGTTATATGGGTACAATATATTAGGATAATGGAGTAATTTGTGGAATTAGTACATTGGGTAATGGTCAACCTACATTGGGATTAGGAGGTTACCCATCCATTAGTTACATAGATGTTATATAAAGGAGATGATTATAATGGTAAAGATATCAAGTAAGCATTGAGTCTTCTATTGTAAGAGGATATTGGAGGTTGTCCCCTCGAAGAGACATTGTGGAGTTATTCCTTCCTAAAGGAGTATTATATGGTGTTGCCCTCCCTTAAGGTTATTTCTACATATATTGAATATTTGAATCATATCAAGATCATATCATTGAAATTTTGATACCAATTGTGCACATGCTCTAAAATCATTGTGACAAATTAAGTAGCCTTACATTCAAAAGACATGATGCCTCATGCCATCTAAATCAATTCACACTTATGGACATGCTCATCCACATTCTCTACCCCTTGGTATTCAGGTAAATGCAATGTCATCTCATAGTAAATAATAGTGGGTTATGGTTGAGTAGGTGGTTTCTGGGAAGATCCAACTCTTGCCCCATGAGGAGGGAGTCCACCTCCTCCACCTCCAGTAGCAGTTCCCATGAAAAGAGTCATGGTAAAGGGTTGGTTACCCAAGTTTAGGCCTACATTTTGGCCTTGAGGGCTAGATGCATTAGGTATTCCAAGCTATGCCATATAATTCTCTTGAAGTAAGAAAGGTAATGTAGACTATGAATGATCACTTATTGGCCTATTTTTAGTTTACCATACCTATTTAGTTTTTGAATTTGTACTATCTATATCCTAATTTTTATATGTATTTTATCTAACTTAAAGGCATGAGCATGCACTATGGTGGGGAAGCCTAATTGATTTGGGCTTGGTTCCTTAATTCATGAAGTTCAACTCAGTTCTCCTTCATAAGATAGAAGTGGCAAATAATGTGGCTCAAAAGTGATGGGTACCTTATGTTTATCCACCTCCCTACAACTCTTCACAACACTCCTTAAGGTTTCCTAATCTCTTTTTGCACCACTGATTCCCATAATCCTTTACCAGGATTCATCATACTTCATTTTTATAATGTGGACTAGCTTGCTACCATGTTGAAACCACAATCTTCAATCAACCCCTAGTCTTCCCTTCCAAATGTGTGGCTCATGCACAAGATATTTTAGCCTTCCATGGGTGAAGTCTCCAATACAAGGTTTACAATTAGCTTCTTAATTTTGAAGGCAAACAATGAGAGATATCATCCCCTCATGTCTCATAGAAAATGGAACTTTACTTCCTCAAGACATGAATAGGTTGTCATAGTGTAGTCTCAAATATAGTTATTTTGAATACCTCTCCACCAAAATTTAACTCCTCACATCTAGGAAACTTCAAGTCATGCTAAACTCCTCTGCCATTCAAGTGTCCAAGGTTGCCTCCTCTAGAGATTTTTGGATTGTCCTTGAGTATAGGCTAGAATCCAAGAATGCAAGAGAATTGGGACCTCAAAAAAGAAGGTTTCATACAAAGAACTATAGAGATTCTTCTCTACCCACTATCATGTAGAAAATCCTAGTTCAAGATACGAGACTGAAAAGTTATCTTTGACATTGATAACCCATTCTTCAATATTCTCTAGCATGATGTGCTCAAACATTTTCCCATAATTGTGCTCTAATTAATTTAGGTCTTGGTAATTGAACCAAAATATTGGGCTATTTTAATTAGTTCTAATTTAGTGCTGAAGCTTCTTCTGAACAAGCTAGCATGCTGGCCCTATCATGCGAGAGGTAAGTCTCGTGTACTCACTTGAAGCACATAGTGAAAGACTAATTATTGAAGGCTTTGAAGCATAATGTTATACGTTTGTTCATATTCCATAACACAAGTCTTAAAAGGTTATTCAACACCATAAATATACTACTATTATCCTTATTATTCCATATTTGACTACCACTATAACTAGGATCACCATTACTATTTAATAGTATTAACAAAAGAAAAAGATACCCATGACTTAGAAATAAACCATATACATCATCCAAAACTTAGAATGTTTCATGACTTATCACATGATATGGTAAACACTATATTTTCATTAATTACTTACTAAATTACAAGACAAAGATGCTATATCTATTCTCAAAAGGACCACTGCCGTGAATGATTACAAAAGGGGTTTTTATACTTGTTTTGCCCTGAACAAGTGTCATAGTTATAAATTTTATGAATACATGGCACATGGGATCTGAAAAAACTAAGATTCATGGCTCTTATAATGAGTTATTCCTATAGAGTCAAGCCTCTGCACACCTAGATCCTCGCTCTATGCTATATTTTGGTGGCTGAGTGTTCCATTTCTCATGGGCTGGTATAAAACCTCTAATCTATGGGATTGAAGTGTCCCATTTGAGTTTTTCTTCTAACTTCTCCTACATTCTTCATGCTCTACTTCCCATATGATCCCCTAGTCTTGTACTTTAATTCTAAGTCCTCTATTATCAGGTCCCTCATGACACATTCTCTCTTGACTGGGTCTTCTCACATTGAGTCTCCTACACCATTATCCTTTTATGACCATCACCTTCCATACCTATCAGCTATGTGCCAGTCCTAACACACCATGGTCCTTTCATGTCGTAATGGTACTTGCATTAAAATGGACAATGGTCCCTCCACACTGTGCACCAAAAATGAAATAATACTTATTCAAATTTTTGGGGTCAACACAAATATAGATACTAAGGATCATTATACACTTAAGAATAAATCCATACAATTAACAACACTTTATATGACTTGATAGGATGGAATCACTCACACCAAACATAGAAAGATTGAGAGAAAGCAAGGATAAATGAATATATCTTAACCATTCACTACAAATATGTTCACACACTTAGAAAAGCTGATATATGAACTCAAAATAGATTATATTTATTGTTATAAGGAAAAGTACAATGTCAAAACCAATAATAATTTTCCATACATGGTGTGGTATTAGATTATAAAGTCCAAAATAGTATCTACTTACAACATTTGAAAGAGAAGTGGGAAAAGAGAATTTAAAAGGTCACTTGAACACTTGCCAAGGCATGAGAACTAGTTACATTGTAGAATAATGGAGTGTGAAATAGACCATGAATGTCTCCTAAGACAAATGTCCATATAAATGATGAAAAACTCTCCAAAATGGTGCAAAGACTCTTTAGTTAGCTTTTGTGAAACTGACTTCATCATGGATCACCTCTCGATCATTTGAAATTGAATTAGGAGAGTTGACACATATGCTATGATAGTTATAGATGTTTTCCTGGCTGATAACTATCTTATAAATACTTGTATTCATCATCTATAATAAACCATTACTTTTTTGGACTTTGTTCTTCACATTTGGTAGTTATTATTCATCTTGGGTCTTTGACTAAGCTTTCATGACAATGTTTGAGTCTAAAGAGCTTTCTTTGCTACAAAATCCTAAATCCTACATAGTTTCTCATGTGGCATTCTCTTACCATGTTACTCTTTCCACTATAAACTATGCCTGTTGTCATTTAGACATGTAGCCTCATCTTGTCCATCTGGAACCCAATCAAATTTGCTCTATCCATCTCAGCTAGAGTCTCTTTGCTTTGACCTTCAATGTTGGATATTGATCATTGATATGGGGTCTTGAGGTTATGAAATTTGGTATCATTACATTCAATTTGAGCTCCTTGACCTTTGACTCTCACTCATGCCAATAGATTTGGATCTAAGTTTGAGTTCCAAACATTGAATCTGCCTCTATTTAAACTCAAATAGTTAATTCATGAGGCCTAACTTAACATCCACATCCCTAGTTTTGACATGCATGAAAACATATTTGATTTCCACATAACCATCATAATTTAAACCCCAATGGTTTTTTTCCATGGTTTATATTTTATGTCTGTGCACCCATCATTGACGTCTATGAGCTCATCATTAATATCTGTGAGCTTGTGAAAATTTAAACCCTAGTGGGTTATTTTATGAGATTTATTTTAACATCTACACACCTATCATTGATGTCATGAGACCATCATTAACATTTTCAAGACCGTCATAATTTTAACTCCAATATTTTTTTGTCATGGCTTGATTTTGACATCCACACAACCATCTTTATCTATTTGTTTAATGTTAAAGGCTTATATCTGGAAGCAAAAAAAATGAAGGCACCAAATTTATAGGGGATGATCTTGACCCTAAGAGCAAAATTTTAGGTCGTTATTTGGTTTTGGGATGATTTTTAAGCAAACTTATAAAATACACAAGTAACCAACATGTTCATTTCTTCATGACATCCTGATGACAATCTAGTTCACTTAGGCTTGTAATTGAAATATTTATTGATCATTTAAATCTTGAATGAACTTATTGAAGCCTATGAAAACTCTACCCATTACTTTGAACTACTTGGACACTATGAAAACTTGTTACTTTCATATATGACCCCAAAATGACCCCTAAATAACTAAAGCTATCATAAGACCTAATTAAACCATGACCAAGGCTAACGTAACATTAAATTACATATAATGAACAACAAGACACCCTATGACACTATTTTATATGCCTATATAAGTTTTTTACTATAGGGGGGTTGACCCATTTTGATTTGTGATCAAAATGATCAACACCCTCCACTCATGGTAGCCCAATAGGTAAGCATCCCATCTTTCTTCCCCCTAATTTATAGCTTACATACTTCCCCAATTCCACCTCCATCAACTAATACTACCATTACCTCATCACCACCCACTACCCATATAGTTTCACTTGCCACTGCTTCACCTCCATCAATAACATATACCAATCCCATCAAGCCACCTCTTGTGTACCAAAGAAAGATGAAGTCCCCTTTTATTTCCCCTCAAATCACTCCAACCAAGGGAGCCTCTGAGGATAATTCAAGAGGAAAAAATTATATAAGAAAAGTTTCTAGGGAAGCAAAACCCCTAGAAATCTCAAATAACGGTGAAGATGATAAATAAGTGCTTGTAGACGGAGAGTGGTTCATTGAATAAGAATGGGATGACAAGACAAAAACCTCCTTGTCAGTGACCATTAGTGAGACAATAGAGAGTGACTCAAAGGATGAATGGCTACCATAAGAAACTTAGTTTGTAGACACTATGATTTTGAGGACCAATTCTTCTATGCTCTTAACCTATAGTGTGTCTAATGATATGTGTGGTTGACTTATGGCTTTCACACCTTCATATTAACTTGTTGAATTTATATATGTTCTTAGTATGGTTAGCTTATGGAATAACCATTGATAATTAGAGTATATATATGAGGTAGTGGTTAGTATTTTATCCTCATATTGTGAATTCTATTCTTATTGCATTATTATGGAGGTTTCCCTCTCAAAGTGGCTCAATCATAATATTTAAGTATTTTTCTCTTTTGCCAATTATTGTTGTGGATTTGATTATTTTGGTTTTATTTCTACCATATACAATTCTTTTATTTCAAATCATCTAATTAATTTACTTACAAGTGGTATCAGATCTTCCATTTGGGTAAGTTTCTATGGTGTAGTTTTTTTTTGGATCTAGCATCTTGAGCACTAGAAGGCCAAAAAAACATAACTTATGATTTGGGAGGAATTGATTTTTTTCATCACCATAGTTTTGTTTATGAGGATTTTTTACAAAAAAAGAGAAACATTTTTTTGGGTAAAAAAACTAGTAGTCATTAGATTCATCTCTGTGAGATGATCACAATGATATATTCTACTGGTACACTTTTTTGGGTTAAAAATTTCCCCCCTTGTTCACAATAGTAGTAGTTAGATTCATCTCAAGGAGATGATCATAATGGTGTACTCCATCGGTATATTTTTTTAGGGCTAAAACCATCCTATGGTTTTTGAATGGCTGGTCCAAACACTTGTGGATGTAAGAAAGGGCAAGAAACTCTAAAAACTCCTCATAAGGATGACATAAAATTTGAAACTTCTTATCCATCTATTTTGGAGGTAGTTTAATAACTTAAGTTAGAGTTTCAAGGCATGATTTAAAAAAATGATTTTGATATGGTTTAGGGGAACATTATATGTTTGAGAGGGGACTTGGATACCATGAAGGATAAATCACAAAAAATATTTGGGCAATTGGCCAACTTGTCAGCTTAGCCATTGTTAAATAATCCTCCACCACTTCAATTTGGTTCTCCTCCTCCAAACAATACCAATACCAGTCTGAACCTAAGATGATGTTGCCAAAAGTGGACCTATTCAAGTTTGATGGTAATGATCCACTCACTTGGTTCACTTAAATTGAAAATTTATTTGATCTACATCATAATCCATGTTCACAAAACGTGGTTATGGCCTCTCCACATCTGGAACCTAAGCCATTCATTTGATATCATTGGTTGTGTGTTCCAAAGAAAAAGAAAGGTGTCATAATTTTAGGGTCAATATTTTTTTAGGAATTATAACTCCACTATCACAATAATCTCTTTGAGAACTAATTTAGTCAACTAGCCAAGTTGTGCTAGACCAGGATGTTGGGAGAGGGGGGTGGAGGTAAATCCAAGAACAAACACACCTGTTCTAATTCCACCCGTTAGGATCTTGCTCCTCAGAAAGAGCACAGTATGATTACCAAATATAAGCAATTGAATATGCGGAAATAACCAAAAACACAAGTAACTAGAATTCACCAATAGCACAGAATATGAGAGACAATACACTATCTTGTATTAACACTATACAGAAAAGAATACATCAAAGAGCCGCCACACTCTTTCACCTTACAGAGATTCACCACACCTCAAGTGTACAATAATTCTTCTCACACACACTCTCCTACACAAAAAAGGGTCCCAAAAACCAACTCACACATAGAATTGGTGTTCACCTCACCAACCAGTCAGTAATAACCCTGCCGGTACACCAAGCACTCTATAGCACTTCAAGCTGATCTCTCATGAACCTGCAACCTGCAATTCAAAGACCAAACTTACATGTAGATCCCCAATGAGCTTGCAACAACCTGCAACTCACAGATCTTACAACTAGAAGGAACTCTTCCTTTCTATCTCATGCCTTAAACAATACATGCCAATGGGTCTATAAATAGATCCCTAACTCAAACAATAACTTAGACTCTTAATTTAGACAATTATCCTCACAGCCCAAGACTCTGGGTGGTCTTAACATGCAAACTCATTGTTCACTTAACTAACTGTCTGTGAAATGAACACTTCGGGAACACACAGGCGACCGACGCCGGTCCCTGCTAGTCTGGTTCTGCCGACATCGGCCGACTTCCTGCCGTCGCCGGTGGCCTTCTGCACTGGTCTCTGCCGACGTCGGTCCTACTGCCGACGCCGATTCCTATAGAACTCAGCAACCATCTGTTCCTCAGTTTGAAAAGGTTGAAGCTTTTAGCTCCACAACCTAACAATCTCCCACTTGGAGATAAACAGCTGCAACCTGTACCTGTACCTGTACACCATCTAGTTTGTTTCCTTAGCTTTGTATCCCTCCTCAAGATCACTCTTGAAGACCAACCACCACAAAATCCATGGTGCTAAATCTGTCATCCAAATTACCTGCCACATTTGCATCTACAACCATGTAGAAAAAATAACTTGACCCTGCATAGCATGTGCACCTGCTGCTGGTCCCACTGAACTGCCCTTCAGTATTACTCTCCCGGATTGACTCCAAATTTGTGACAAATCCCACTGCTTGGAAAAACTCAGGTTTAGTACATACCATGCACTCAACCTCATTATGTGAATCAAGACACCTGTTCTATGAACTGTCTAACCATCGGTGTGCTAACCGGCTTCACATAATCATCCTGAAACAAAGTCAACAAGACCTCCATGTCTTTAGAACACACTCATGCCAAAGAATCTTGCTGCTCCCAGATTCTCCATGACATACACCTGAACTAGCTTTACCTTTAGTTCAGCAATACCTGTATATGTAACCCTGCAACAATCACATCATACAGAAAATAGGATAATGTAGCTAATATTATCCAGCCTGGTAAAGAGAAACACAATGATCAAACCTCCATTGCCCTGCAGCTAATACAAGATCATATACCCTGATCTTCCATCTCACATATCCATTTCCGCTCTTCTTCATCCTTAACATCCATTCATCTCTTAGTGCTTACTTCCAGCTGGCAACTCTACCCAAAACACCTGTTTGGTTCTCCTCCAAGGAATCACATCCTCATTCATGCCAAGCTCCCACTGTTTCCTGGATCTACCTGTTCTGCTTCTTCAATAACTTCCTGGTCCTATACCATAAGTGAGCAACAAGTAGTGTAAAGAAGGGAAATGATGAATTTAAGAACTTACTTACACCTTCAGTCCTCCATATGGGCACTTGAGACTCCATGACAACTCGCTGTCCACCCAAAATTCGTTTCAGTAACCGATGCCGGTCACATCTCAGTCTACAGCCGACCGATGTCGGTTCCCTGCGACTGCCTCCCTGCCAACGTCAGTTTCCCCTGGCCGATGCCAGTCTCTTTTTTGCCCTGAGTCATCGATGTCGGGCTGCACATAGCTGACGTCGGTCCCTGTCTGGACACTGACGCCAGTTTTCCTGCCGACGTCGGTCTCTGTGTTTTTCTTGTGAGACCTGACTTTTTCCCGTGAGCTCTTTTTGGATCAAAACCTTGTCCAAATCACCCTTGCTCTGCTCAGAATTTCTCTGCACCTTATGCTGAACTCTGTCCGTCACTTTCTCCTTGAAAACCAAGGCTTTCCCATTCTTGTCACTAACATCGGTTCCTCAAGAAACCTCACCTTCTTCTTCTGCATACAGAAACCACGATCCATGCCTTCCAAATCTGAAAGCATACTCTTTGACTCAAGAACCAGCATCTCCTTCTTATCTATGTGACCAAGCCTATCAAGCCACATCTTTGAATCTACAGCTAAAGTAGATAACCCAGAAAGAGAATCAGTAAAACAAGTAGATAGATAAAGCATACCTACTTTCTTACCTCTAGCTATAACAAGTGTACCCTTGGTAACCTTCCAAGAGTCCACTGTGAGAGTTACTGTGCAACCCTCTTCACCCAAACTTCTAACAGAAATCAGATTCTGCTTCAGAACTGGGACATGCATGACCTCTTTTAACACCCATTGTCACCTGTCTGCAATTTTAGCTTCACTTTGCCTTTGCCAACAATCTGACAAGGCTTACCATCCCCTACACAAATTTCTCCAAAGTCTCCCTGGACATACTCATGAAAAAATTCCCTATGTGGGGATGCATGAAAAGAGGCACCAGAATCTAATACCCAAGATTCTACTTTATCCAAAGAACATACCAGAGCATCCTATGCAACGTAACCCGTGACATCTGCTTCTTCTCCATGTCCTTCATGCTGATCTTCACCCGATCTGCAATCTCTCTTTAAGTGCCCTTGCTTTCCACATTTTTAGCAGGTTATTCTGCCATACCTGGACTTGGATCTTTTGCCTATCTTCGACCTTGATCTCCCACGCTCTATCTTCTCTCTGGCCTTCCTCTTCCTTCAACACTCAAAGCATCTCCAGATGATTCACCTGTGCTTTTCCTGCGTATCTCTTCATTCAAGATCACACTCACAACATCATCCACTTTTAAGACTTTTGAAGGAGACACAGTATTAGAAACTGCCATTACCAAACCTTCCCAACTTTTAGGTAATGAACACAAGATTAAGAGAGCTCTAAGTTCATCATCAAATACAATATTCACTGAACTTAACTGGTTTACCAAACCATGGAAATCACTAAGATGGCTATGAACAGATCCACCTTCCAACATTTGCAAATTAAATAAACGCTTCATAAGAAATACCTTATTAGAAGCCGAGGGTTTTTCATACAAATTTGCCAAAGATTTCATCAACTCCACCGTTGTCTTACACTGTGATAAGCTGGAAATCACAGATGAATCAAGACTCAATCTAACAGATCCCAGAGCCTTCCGATCAAGAACCTCCCATTCTTCATCTTTCATATCGAAGGGTTTGCTAGCAACCCCACCCAACGGTAAGTAAAAATCTTTCTGATACAGATAGTCCTCAATCTGCATCCTCCATAATTGGTAGTTCTTGCCATTAAACTTTTCCATTCGTAGTTGACTGTTTTCTGCCATTGCTCAACTCCCACTCAAACAGAAACCCTGTGAGTAACCTGTAATCAAAACACACTACCCAGATCTACACCAATCTGTTAGTATCCCAACCAAAAGCTCTGATACCACTTGTTGGGAGAGGGGGGTGGAGGTAAATCCAAGAACAAACACACCTGTTCTAATTCCACCCGTTAGGATCTTGCTCCTCAGAAAGAGCACAATATGATTACCAAATATAAGCAATTGAATATGCAGAAATAACCAGAAACACAAGTAACTAGAATTCACCAATAGCACAGAATATGAGAGACAATACACTATCTTGTATTAACACTATATAGAAAAAAATACATCAAAGAGCCGCCACACTCTTTCACCTTACAGAGATTCGCCACACCTCAAGTGTACATTAATTCTTCTCACACACACTCTCCTACACAAAAAAGGGTCCCAACAACCAACTCACACATAGAATTGGTGTTCACCTCACCAACCAGTCAGTAATAACCCTGCCGGTACACCAAGCACTCTATAACACTTCAAGCTGATCTCTCATGAACCTGCAACCTGCAATTCAAAGACCAAACTTACATGTAGATCCCCAATGAGCTTGCAATAACTTGCAACTCACAGATCTTACAACTAGAAGGAACTCTTCCTTTCTATCTCATGCCTTAAACAATACATGCCAATGGGTCTATAAATAGATCCCTAACTCAAACAATAACTTAGACTCTTAATTTAGACAATTGTCCTCGCAGCCCAAGACTCTGGGTGGTCTTAACATGCAAACTCATTGTTCACTTAACTAACTATCCGTGAAACAAACACTTCGGGAACACACAGGCGACCGACGCCGGTCCCTGCTAGTCTGGTTTTGCCGACATCGGCCGACTTCCTGCCGTCGCCGGTGGCCTTCTGCACTGGTCTCTGCCGACGTCGGTCCTGCTGCCGACGCCAGTTCCTGTAGAACTCAGCAACCATCTATTCCTCAGTTTGCAAAGTTTGAAGCTTTTAGCTCCACAACCTAACACAAGATTGTTAATGACTACATTCATCAATTTCAAAATCTCTCTATATGTGTGGAAGACATCACTGAGAAAAATTTGACTAACCTATTTTTGGGTGGCCTTAAAGATAACATCCAATTGTAGGTTTGTATGTTTCATCCCAATATTGTATCTTAGGCCATACCAAGGGCATGTATGATTGAGGAAAAATAGTTTATCAGATAAATACCTTTTACTAACGTTCATAAATGTACCTTCTTAACACCATCATTTCATCAGCCTACTAGATTGACACCTTGGCAAGTGGAAAAAAACATGCAAAAGGTTTATGTTTTGGATGCCCTAGAAAATGGAGTAAAGGGTATCGATGTGATGAAAAGAAGTTATTTTAAATTAATGGTGCCAATGAGGAAGAATATGAGGAGGCTTCAGGAGAAGGGTTAGAATAACCTAAAGATTCTCAACCTACTATTTCCTATCATGGACTTTCAAGCATTAATACTCCTCAAACTATTAAGATGGTGGGTTTCTTGAATAAATATAAGGTGATTATGTTAATTGACTTTGGAAGTACACATAACTTCATCAATAGTAAGTTGGCTACTTATTTGAATTGTTTCATTTACCCAGCTCTAGACTTTTAGGTCATGATTGCAAATGGTGGCACAATCAACTATTCTATAAAATTCCATAATATTAATCTTGCTATGGGAGCCTATTTTTATATTCCCCTATGCTTTTTATTCCCATAGGAAGATCTAACATTATTTTGGGAGTGTAGTGGATAACCACTTTAAGCACTATTGAGATAAATTTCCAAAAATTATTCATGAGGTTATATTTAGAAGGAAGGAATTTTGAACTACATGGATTATAGGCTAAATCTCCACAACTAGTTAGTTCCCACCATATGATGAATATTATCAAAAAAGGTGTAGAAGGTTTTGTGGCACACTTATTTTCCATGGAGGTTCAACCAACCAAAGAGTCTACACATATTGATTTGCAAAAGGTGTTTGAAGACCATTCTATTGTTTTTGGTGACATGCCAAAAGGACTTTATCCAAGTTATGTGCATGATCATACCATCATAATCATTCTAGCAAGTACACCACCCAATATCAGACCCTACAAGTGTCCCTATGCCCAAAAGAGTGAAATTGAAAATATGGTACAAGAGATGTTAGAAGCAAGAATCATCCGACATAGTCAAAGTGAATATTCTTCCTTGGTGGTCATGGTGCAGAAGAAGGATGATAATTAGAAGATGTACCTAGACTATAAATAAATCAACAAATACACCATCAAAGATAAGTCTTGTTCTAGTAATTAATGATTTTATATATGAATTTCATGATGCTAGTTATTTTACCAAGTTAGATCTTCAGTTTGGATATCATCAGATTCACATCTGCAATGAGGACATACCTAAAATAGCTTTCAAAATTCATGAAGGACACTATGAATTTATGGTCATGCATTTTGGCCTCATAAATGCACCATTTACATTTTATATTTTGATGAATACTATTTTTAGGCTATTTTTGAGAAACTTTGTATTAGTGTTTTTTGATGATATCCTCATCTATAACAAAAATTGGGAAGACCATTTGAAGCATATAAAATAAGTGCTTTAAATTCTAGAACAACATTAGCTTTATTCCAAACCTTACAAATGTGATTTTTGTGTCCAAGGTGGAGTAATTGGGTTATATTGTTTCACATGAAGGAGTGAAAGTTGATCCTATGAAAATCCAAGTGATTATGGAGTGGTAGGTACCCAAAACCCTCAAGAACCTGCATGGATTTTTGGGGCTAACTAGTTACTATCAAAGGTTTGTCAAAAATTATGGTAGAATTATAACCCCACTCACCTCTTTTCTAAATAAAGACTCTTTCTAGTGGACTAATTCAACTACCAAGGCATTTGAATAGTTAAAAATGGTTGTGTAAAACTCCAAATTTGTCTACTCTTATTTTTTCAAAAGCTTTTGTTGTGGAGTGTGATGCATCAAGATATGGCATGGGGGATGTACTCGTGTAAGAAGGTAGACCACTAAAATTTGAAAGTAGCTAATCAAAAGGAAAAAATAGGCTCAAACTAATATATGAGAAAGAGATGATAACTATTTTACATGTAGTGAAGAAATGGATACTTTATCTAATGGGTTTTCACTTTTAGGTAAAGATTGATCATGATAGCCTCAAATATTTTTTGGAATAATGCTTGTCATCTAAATAACAATAAAAATGGGTGACTAAAATGTTAGGCTATGATTTTTAAATAGTGTATAAGAAATGAAAAGAGATTGTGGTGGTAGATTCCCTCTCTCAGTGGGATTAATCAATTGAGGCATTATTATGCACCATGACCATGTTGTAGGAAAATTGGCTAGAGGAAGCAAGATCAAAATGGGAGAATGACAATGATACCAAGGATTTGATTCACAATATTCAATAGGGTTATAACTAATATAAAAAATTTACATGGAATTGGAACACATTATGGTATAAAGATATATTATACCTTTGTAAGCATTCTCTCCTCAAACATAAAATTCTTCAGGAACTTCATCCCTCTCCACTTGGAGGTCAATCAAGATTTTTGAAAACATATCATAGAATCAAGAAAGGTTTATTTTGGGAAGGACTCAAAGGGGATGTTCATAAATATATGGATGAATTCATGGTATTCCAACAAAATAAAGGTGAAACCATTGAGACCCTAGGTCTTTTTCAGCCTTTATCCATCCCTAGCCAACATTGGGAAGAGGTTTTCATGGATTTTATTAGGGGGTTACCATGATTTGAGGGTAAAAATGTTATCATGGTAGTTATGGATTGACTCAACATGTATGTTAATTTTTCTCCTTATCACATCCATTTTTTTTAGTACAGTAACTTATGCTTTTCTTAATACAGTTTAAAAATTGTATGGCACTCCAAATATCATTATAAGTGATCGAGATCCCATATTTAGTAGTAATTTTTGGATTGAATTATTTTCATGTTTGGGTACCCATTTGGCCCATAGCTCATCCTATCATACTTAATTTTATATACAAATAGGATTGTCAAAAAATGTCTTGAAGTGTATCTTCATTATTTTATTTCTGACAAATGGGTTCATTGGTTTCCACTTACTAAATGGTGGTATAACACTTATTTTAAGATGTATCCCTTTATGGTATTGTATGGGTATCAACCATCATCAATTAATTTAGTTTTTATAATGCATCTTAAGGTTTGATATATTGAGTAACACATTCATCATCAATAGGAGGTGTTAATTAGTTTACAAGAGATTTTACCAATAACACAAAATCAAATGAAGTAGAAAGAAGATCAACACCATAGTGAGCAACATTTAAACATAGATGATTGGGTATTTGTGTGTTTAAAACCATATAATCATATGTATTTAAAGCAATAGAGAAAGGATAAAAATATATCACCTAAATATTATAGCCCTTACTAGATCTTGTAGAAAATTGGCAGTGTGGTTTACAAGCTAGACTTACCCCCAGCCACTTGCATACATCTAATATTCCATGTATCTTTCATGAAGAAAGTAATTGGATAAAATTTTTATAATTAGATTGATTTACCTAAATTAGATTAAGAAGTCTGAGTCATTCTAGATCCTGAGGAGATACTTCACATGCACACTACGCAACTATAGACCAGAGCCATTAAGTACTATTTTTGATCAAATATAAGAAATTGAATTATGAATATGCAACATGGGAATATGAATAATTACTATAACAACATCCTAGTTTAATTCAATGTTAAGGACAAAATTGTTTTTACAGGGAGAGAAATGCTATGCCCTTAACCTATAGTGTGTCTAGGGATATGTGTGGCTAACTTGTGGATTACACACCTTCATATTAACTTTCTAAATTTCTTGATGTTCTTAGTATGGTTAGGTTATGGAATAATTATGGCTAAGTAGAGTATATATAGGAGGTATGGTTAGTATTTTATCATCATATTGTGAATTTTGTTCTTATTACATTGTTGTGGAGGTTGTCCCATCAAAGTGGATTAGTCATAATATTCAAGTACTTTGCTCTTTTCCCAATTATTGTTGTGGATCTACTTATTCTGATATTAATTCTACCACATATAATTCTATTTTTGTGAATCATCTAAGTAATTTATTTACAAATCTAGGTTCTACTAAATTTATTTAGGACCATTATGGAGACAATGGAGATGAAGCAAAGTCAAAACCTCCAGTTTCAACACAAGGGTAGTCAGTGGGTATATCTCCAAACTTAGTACCTCCCAATACAATAGTGGTGTCAATTATGAAAAATCCCTAGATTAATTCTACACAAGAGGTGATTTCACAAGCTTCTCATTCCCCATTTATTATAATAACTACTTTTGTCCTAGTTAGTCTTGTAACAACTATTGTAGACACTAGAAAACTGCACACTTACAATTTTTGATGAATAAATGCCTTAGGACCCCCTAAATACCACCTAAACCTTCTTAAACCTTAACCAACCCTTCTTAACCTAACCAAATCAATATTCTTCTAGTCACATAATACTATTAAAAAATACTATTTGAAAATACTATTCACTATCACTATTCATTGTGGGACCCACTATCACTATTCATGATGACATGATAAGTGACATGGAATGTGACATGTAAAGTGACATGGAAGGTGATTTTGGAGGTGATATGGCAAGTGACATGGCTTATAAGTGAGGTGGCTTGATGTGGGACATCATACCCCACTTGGGACCCTTTTCCAAGGTGTTTAATGACCTCATTTAAGCATCATAAGCCCCCACTTGAAATATGGAAAATTTAACCTCAAGGGACCATTAGTCAACATGTATTTTACCTTCACACATGAAATTAACTTTAAAAATAAGATACCTACCTCTTTATTCCTTTGGGAAAGACAAAGGGCACCCATTTTTGACTTCTTAACCCAAATGGGACACTCACCAACCCAAATGGGAATCTCCACCCACCTCATTTTGAATAATTAATCCAACACATAGAAATGGTGCCATAATTATAATATTCCTATTTTATTATGAATATTAATAATATATTAAATAAATACCCCCCCTCTCCTTCATCCAAGGTTAAGTTGGAGGTTGGAAGCTAGTTTTTGGTAAAAACACTCTTATTGCAAGTTTTTTACATTTGGAAGAGGTTATCCACTTGAGAAGGAGGTCATCATCATCTTGGAGGAGAAAAGATTCAAATAATTTAAGATATACCAAAATCACTCTAGGATTTCATCAAATATATCATCAACAACACCATCATCAAAAACCATCTCAAAGGTAACCTTGTTTGTTTATTTCATTTCAACTTATTATCTCTTTTGGCCTCTTCTCTCTTGACCTCCATACATTTCACCTTTCACCTCTTATTTTTACCATTTTTCACTTAATTCATTTATTTCCTTAGCCATATTTACCCACTTGACCCTTTTTACCTCTTTAAAATAATTTACCCACTTGACCCATTTTACCTCTTTCCCATAATTTACCCACTCGACCCCTTTTGCCTCTTGGCCATATTTACCAACTTGACTATTTATCCCTTTTACCATTTTCCCTTATATATTATTTATCATTTTTAACATCACCTTATTGATCATTTCAATCATTTATCAACCTCAACCAAACCATCTTTCCCTTTTGACCATTTGCCAAACTAAAACCACAACCTTGCCTCAACTAGCCTTTTAGCCTTTACTTTATTTAGTCATTTTCTTAGCAAAGCATCCATATTAATTGTATTTAATTTCAGATTTGATATCATTTAATTAAATTATATTATAGTTTATCATTTAAATTTAATTATCTAAATAATTTATATTTATATCCTCCTAAGAAGGTTTCACTTCTAGGACCTAGCTCATGCTAGGCAATCCACTTTGCTACTTGTCTAACAAAAAAAATTTCTTAGTATTTTCTTATTGTAGGTTATTCCTTCATATCCAAAGAGGATTATCCACCATCATCTATATAACATTCACATTTTATACCAATTTCTCATAACCATTACCCTTATTGATAGTTTCTTATTTTCATACTTAGAAAAAAATAGAAAATAGAGAGAAACAACTATTCCTCATGTTTTAGATTCTTTAGCCCAAATAAATAAGGCCCAAGAAATTATGGGGATATTTTTACAAATACCAACTCCCAACTCCATAATTCAATCTATGGAGCCCCCTAAAAAAAATTCAAAAGGACCTATTGGGGTTGCCCATACATCCATAATTGATTATTTGCAAAACTTGCTCAATACCCCTCATAAGTATTCATTCTTTGATACCTCCAGCCCTTAGTCCTTAGGACTTAATAAATAGGATCACTTTAATAATATATTATCCTTAACCATATTTTCTTCCCTAGTCACTCCAACCTAGACCTATACCCAATTGGATTTCAAATTGGCTAGGTGACCCAATTACAGTTTACCAACATTACAACAACAAAGGTGTCAGAGAAGGGAAAACTAATAGTTTATACAATGGCTCCCAAGAAGATCACTATATGGATAAGATCCATTACTCCTTTCCTTTACCTAGGGACATATTCTCCTAATCTCATGATTTCCCCTAGGTAGTCTCCCTCTTCTTCCCCCATAATCTAGGTAGAACCTTCACAATAACCAATTACCCTGAATATACCAGAGTGGATCTAGAAGATGCAACAAGCAGAGGTGAGTAACAAGACTTAGCCATTATGGAGTATCACATATTCAAGTTTTACTTTGACAAGGAAACTAATATTATGAAAAATATAAAGATAAAAACTATAATGGATAAATAACAAGTGAAGTTGGAAAAAATATAAGATATGTTTCATTTGACTTAAAAATGTAGAACTTTCCCCTCTGACTTGGGAAGTCATAGGGAGGACCCTTATAATTTTAGAGAATATTTAGGGGGAGTAATAAAGCATATGTTTTAGGGATATGATTAATCTATGGATGCCTTATAATAAAGGATCCCCATTCAACCTCTAAAGGACCTCATAGGTAGTGTTTAAAGAGGATCCTAGAAGCTATATGACATCCTCTAATTAGTAAGAGATGAAAAGAAGGAATCCTAACCCAAATGGGGGGATGTATTTTCCCTTGTATAATACATGAAGAAGATGAAGGCTAAGTTTTATTTTATGTACCACATAATTAGGGGTAAGGCCTACACTCACCTTAATTTGATAACTACCTCAAAGGTTGCATGGGCCCAAAATTATGTGGTCACCAAGAGAGATAACTTGATTGAATGGTATCAAGAGATGTGAAATTTAGGGAAATAACTCACTAATCATGATGGGCAAACCATCACTATTTTATGGAAAATGAGAGTCAAATATGTGATCAAATAGAGTGAAGAATTAGTCCTGAAGACCATCTTTGAAGAAATCATCTAGATGACTATAAATAATTTTATATCAGAGGTTGAGGGCACAATAAATAAGACCTATGATGACCTATAATAATTGAAAATTTTTACTAGAATCAGGGTCCTTAGTATAAATATTCTTTATGTATATATCAGCATTAAATTGTAAGTACAAAAATAATTAATGGATAATCTCTCCTAGCTCTTCAATAGACCCTTGTTAGACTTCAGGATGATAGAGAATGATTTTAAGGTGAGACATGGTCTCTACTCACAAATTCAAATGAGTAAGTAGGCTTCTCAGGCCATGTCACTCCCACGAGTCATCTTGACTACACCAACATCTTCAACAACCAAGCCCACTTTTACAATAACTTTGATGGCAATAACCATTGGAGTATAGGTGTCTACCACCACAACTATTTCATCATAAGAGGAATGATGTTATTTAGTGGTATTGATGTTTTATTGTAACAAGTGTTGTCTATTGGTAGCATTTTTACATAGTGTCCTCTATGTCCTCCTTTGGGAGATATTTTCTAAAAAAAATATAAACATTGAGAATGGCTTGAGAGATAAGGCACCCCCATCCTAAGCCTATATATAAATGTATCTCCCACATTCCAAAGGGAGGATAAATTTTGACATATCAATATAGATAAGAAATCCTTGGGGTTGTTTTTCAAGTTTGTGTTAAATACTTGTCTCTTTCATTTCTATGTTATAGTGTTTATGCATTTTGATCTAACCAATAACTTAGTATTTCTTGATATATATAATAGTAGTTTCAAGTAGCTTGTAATCAATTAATAAAGTTTTACAATTGGAATGTGAAGTGGAAATTTAGGCTGATAGATCTTGTTTTCTAGTAATAAGCTAGATAGGTTACTCTTTGGAATTTGTGTAGAGATGCCATTTGGTGAAACTTCCTAGAATGAGCCATGGATAGTGAAAGATGTTCTTTAGTATTAGCTATAATATTGAAGTTAATATATGTTATAATAGTATTGATAGAAAGAAATAATTATTTAATAACTTGGAGCTAACTGCATCGTATGCTTTAGACCTTTTCACTATGTTTGTCATCTCTGTGTGCTAAAGTAATAGTTTACAAGCATTAGTTATTTCAAAATTTCCCTTGTATTAAAGGTTGTTGGAAAGAATTCATGTTCCCTATTTATATATCCCTTTTTCTACCTTACCTCACCCTCTATTTTTAGTTTCTTTCAGTCCTATCCACTTTAGAGTAAATCCATCATCAAACCATTTCATTTAAGTAGAGCTAGGATCCATATCCAAATTGATTAGGTTAATAGTTTCATTACTCACCACTATTCCACCACTAGTTACTACAAGACCCAATACCTAAAATTCATGCCCTAGAATGAATCTATCCTTCATAGAGATCCTAAAACATTATAGGCTACCTCGTATGTGTTTTATGTGTTTGTGTAAAACTCAAATCAACAAAAAAACTTCGTGTTAGAAGGAGGGCCTCTTTTTTTGTCTTGACTTAAATAGATCTTAAGTTACACTAGATATATCCCAAAGACTAACTAGGTCTACCTCTAGCAATAACCTACTACATCCACCCCTACAACCCCATAGAAAATTTAGGTCAGGCAAAGGTGTTCTGAGGAGGTCTTGGGCTCGGTCATATTCTCCAAATAGATAACCACTTTTGCATCTAATGGCCCACCTTGGTTGATGGGTTACACATTTAATATTCTAGGAGGTATTCATGAGCCACCCAAAAATCCCAAGAAATACCTTCCCACCTTTTCTCCATTAGGGGATAAAACTATCAAAGAACATGTGAAATCTTATAAAACTTCTCTAGGAATATTAAATGTAGTGCACGAGGACATAACTTTCTAGCTTTTCCCATTTATATTTCAATATGTCACCTACAATTGGTTCTTTAATATCATTGAGGGTTCCATCACATCCTAGACTAATTACTAGACCACCTTTTTAGGATAGTTTGGCCAAGTTACTAGCCTTAGTATTGTCTACCAAATCTTTAATAGCATGAAAAGGGAACCTAATGAAACCATCAGAGCATTTAATGCAAGATTCCAAAAAATGTATAGCTGAATAAACACTGCATATAATCTAGATGTTGCATTAGCTTTGGATATGTAAAAAAATGCCTTAGATCCTAAAATTATAGTGTTTGTACATAGGGAAGCCAGTGTCTTAGACTTGACCCATGCATGTGTTGAAGCTATAGATGTTGACAAATAAATGAACCTTGATTCACAATGCTTAGTGAGGCTAAATGTTTAGTAGGCATATCTAATGTTAAACCCAATCCTAAGTGCTAATAAAAATGTTATAGCTCATAATCAAACTTAGGCCCATATGTAGTTACCATTATCTCATGCTACACTTAGCCAGAGTCTAGATTTATTGAATAATCCTATCCAAGTAGCTGATCCTCATAAAAGTGAAGCTCTAATCCCTACCAATACTTCCATGACTCAAGGTACTATTGCTGATTCTAATAAGGCTAAGAGATATTCCATCTCAAGGATGGTATATAAGTTAAGTAATGAGTTCTTTACCATACAAAATTGTACAGGGAATTATGGTGGATAGAACACTAACCAAAGCTTTGGATACTAGAGATACAACAGACCTTCTAACAAGCTTGGGAATAATACTGAGTAGCTTTCCAATAAGATGTTGAAGTTAAACATCATGGAAGATGCATTACCTAATTGGTACAAGGTTTGTAACAAAACCAAACATAGAGAAATATATCACATTAAATTTTTTTGAAAAATTTGATATCTTTTAGAGGGAAATGGATAGACAAGAAATACTGAAAAATTTGCTTGAACCATCTCCTCCTAACACTTCGAGTCACTCCAACACTGCTATGGTTTTTGACACATATGGTTTTTCATTTATAGTAGAAAAAGATAATGAACTAGAGGATGTCACAAATGAAGTTCATGCTTTCTAATAGTTATAAATAAATAATTATAATCTAAGAAACATGAAACCTTTTACTACCTCTACACCTCTAAGTAATAGTGCTAGTATTTCTCTAGATATAAAGAACAATAATAATCCACCTCCCCCAAAGGATAAGGATCAGATTTAACCCAAAAAATAATCAAAAAAATGAGGGTACAATATTATGGAGGATATGAATAATATCAAATCCAATATCACCCTACATGAGTTGGATTAGATCACCAAGCAAAGGGAACTACTATTGAAAGCCTTGATTGGAAGATCTTCTAGAGATAAATCCAAGATTTCCCAAGTAAATGTAATGATCTATAAGGAAAAACTTGAGGTTCCACCCATCCTAATAATAGTTATAATGTTTGATAAGAATGCTCATAATTATCTAGTTGACCTAGGATTTTTAGCCAATATGATGCCTATAGACATATACAAAAAAATGGGATTGACCCCAGATAAGTAAAAAAGGGTAGTTCTATGACTAGATAAATTTATAATACCTTGTGTTAGGGAATTGATGAATGTGCACATATAGTTGGAATTTGAGCCATGTGTATAATAAGTTACTAACATAGTGGTGGTCAACATTCTAGAAGCCTATGGTTTATTGCTCAGTTAGGATTGGTCCAAACCATTGAATGGATATGTAGCCACTAATTTCTCACATATGTGGCTACCTTGAAAGGGTGTGGAAAATTAAATTAGGATTGATTGAGAGAAAAATATGAAGTACTTGATCACAGATTACAATTCTAAGATGAAAAGGTCAAATTTGTATCTTTAGATGCTGGTATTTACACCTTCACTATTGAACAAAGGCTTTAATACAAAAATTTAAAAGGACTTTCACAACTATGGAACCTTTAATTTGATGGGGTCTGATCAAATCAAGGACTAGGTGTTGGTGTAACCTTGATGGAACTTGATGGGAATCAATATCTAGTAGCCTATAAATTGTAATTCCCTTACACCAATAATTGAGCTGAGTATGAAGCCTTGATTGTAGGCCTACAATTTGCCTTTGGAGTTTATGTCATATAACTATAAGTATTCAGTGATTTAGAGTTGGTGGTCAACTAGGTTAGATAGAAAAATTAATGCAAGCTAACATACTTGAAGAAATATAAACATAAATTTTGGGATTTGATTGAACCCTTTAAGGCTTTAATTATCTGATCCTTTCTAAGAGAAGAGAACTAATTGGTTGTTAGAGTATGTATTTCATGTGTTTACTAATGTTTGTTATTGTATTAGCTAGCTATTTCATCTTGTAATGGGTTATTATTTTATCCCACATTGGTCAGGATAGCTAGATTAGTCTTTGGACTTGCCTATATAAGCAAGAGCTTACCCTTTGTACTAGCATATCTTATTCTCATATTCTGAATAAGCATTTGCTTTATTTTATGTTAAATTCCATTTGTCTATAGATACTTGTGATGTTATTACTATGAACTATTCAGAAATTGGCCTCATGGAATTTTTTTACCATTTTTAACATGGTACCAGAGCCAAGAAGAAGTTCCAACCATCCTTAGCTTGCAATTCAAAAAGAAGATCTTGGTGCCTCTTTTAGACTTATTGAAGTGTTTGAATTTCTTGTTATTTTTTGAAGCTTTTTTTGCTTTTGAGGCAATGAAAGTGCCATATTATCTTTGTTTATTTCAGATCTAAGATAAAATTCATTGTTTCTAAGATATGAAAGAAGAGAATAGAGATAAAGCTTAGAGATCTTATCAACTTATTTTTGATCTAAGGCATTGAGCTCTTGTTTTTTGACTCAAGTTAACATATTTTGATATCTCTTTTAAGGCATGGTTATTGGTTTTTATCATTATATTTTTTTAGATCTACATTGTATCTTTTTATGAAGAGAAATGAGCTTTGTTTTTAGGCTAATAGATCTTGTTTGGTGTATTGGATTTGAACATTCAAGGAGAAAGGCATTGGAGATTTGCCAAAAGAGAGAGGCATGCCTTTGATTTGGATCTATTGTTTTAATCTTGGAAACCAAAGGCATCTTAAATCCACCTAGGTATTTTTTGTTTGGCATCATTCTCTAAGCATTAGATTTGTAGAATGAGGCATTAGACATGAGGAGGAGGCACTGCCTGTGTTTGGAGAAGATTTGTTTCACAGAAATCTGCTCTTATATGGACTACATTGAAGATATATGCTAAAGAGGTAGATTTACAAGTTTTATTGTAGATCTATTTCCTTTATCACCTACATTAAACCTTCTTTATTCTTGCATTGAAGATTTGAGTTGAACCTTCATTGATTGATGTGTTGTAAATCAGAGATAGGCATCAATTTTTATGTTGTATTTATTCTATAGCTTGGCATCATTTGATATTAATACTAGGAGTTTTTAAGCTTAGAATCAGAGTTATTTTATTATTCCTTTTGTCTCAAATCTACAAAAACTAGAGAAAGGTAGAAAGAAAGAAGAGATTTGAGGTGCTTGGAGATTTGCTAAGCATTAGATTTTGGAGATTGGTGCTTCTCATAAGTTTGGCATTTGTTTCTTTGTTGATATACTATGTGGGTTGAACATATGATCTAAAGTATAGGTTGAAGATCTGATCTACTACATTAAATATCTGATCTGCTATGTTGAAGATCTGATCTACTTGTGATCAGGCATGTTGGATCTGCTAAAAGAAACACTTTGGCCTTTTTTAACCCAAGATAGGCATTGGATTTTTTGAAAATGACTGATAGGTTGATTTGATAAGAAAATATTAGAAGTTTGGCATTGAATTTTGGTGTAGAAAAGAATAGTAGCTACAGAAATCTGATTGGAACATTGAAACTCTCACCTTGATATTGAAATCCTGATCTTGGTGTCATTTTCTAAACCTTGCCATTGCAAAATATCAAGCCTTGGATTTTTTTTAATAAGATCTATGTTTGTATCTTTCTAGAGGGATCCAAGTAAAAAAAATTAGTATTACCCCAATTTTCTTCTCAAAATAAGTTTTTTCCATTCCTTTTTGCTTTTACAAGGCTGATTTTTTGCCTTAAGTATAAGTAAAACTCACTTGCACACATACCAAGGTCACTAGATGGATGTTTTTCACTTTTGTTTATTTTTCTAAGTCCATGGTTAAATTATGATTTTGATGAGTGGTTGCATGCCTATGTTATTTTTCATTTTGGTCACTAAAATCAAATTGTAGTGTTTTTTAAATTGTTTTGACCCATTTTTATGGGAAATTGAAATGCTTATAACTTTTGAACCGTAAATCAAATTTGAGTTCCATTTTTTTAAAAATGCATGTTTTTTAATTATATATCTATTTGTGTTATTAAATTATAAAAATGCACTATTTTATAAAGTACCAAATTGGGAGGGTCTAATAATATATGTTTTTTTTGGGGGAGGGCTTACATTTTTTTTGGGGACTTACATTTTTTGGACGGGGATTATCATTTTAATTGGAAGTTATTATTTTAGGGGGATTATTATTTATTACTCCCAAATTGTTCCTTATATTCTGATAATGGAGCCCCTCAATACCTCAAATTACACCATTTAGAAGATCAAAACGAAGATACACATTTAGTGAAAGGCATTTGGAGATTGGTACTTGACGATCTTCCTATCTTCACTAATGAGGAGTAATTACCTAAATTGCATCTATGTAAGATGAAGCTCTTCATTTGATTCACCTCAATGTTTTAGATAACTTCGGCATTCATATTATGGATATCACATCACCAAAGGGAGCTTGGGATGCTATTGTAGCCTTATTTGAGAAGGATACTAAGTGTTCTAGGTCTTTTGCACCCTCTTTTACTCCAAATCCTTATATTCAAATTCCTTCTCCTCTTATTTATGAGGATTTATATTTTAACTATGATATGGATGATGATTCTCCATCTACTTTTCCTCCTATCAGTGAGGTTTTATATTTTGATGACGTTCTCTCTCCTCCTACTATAATTTCTTGTGATGACACATTCCTGATGGACATTACTCTTCTTTTTGTCAAGCCACCTTTATGGGATGAATTTATACCAGAATTGAGATGTCTATTTGTAGAAGCTTCCTTTATTCCTATGCAAGATATTGAGCCACCATAAAATTTCACTTCAATGAACTCTATTAGTTTTAGTGAGAGTACACTTGATCATTATAATCCACTTCCCATGGACATTATTTTAGTGAATTTGATGCAGGAGCATCTACAATAACTACATGAAGACATGGTCATGATTAAATTGAAATTTGAATCTATTATATTTTCCTCTAAAATATTGAAATTGAGGAGTAATTGTAAAAAGATAAAAGTAAAAAAAAAAAAAAAAAAAAAGATTGTTGGGGCTGTTGAGGAAATAAGGGAGAAATGGTTGAAAATATTTTAACCTTAGTATGTTGTTAAAAATTAAAAACTGTGTTTTGTCTTGAGCCCAAGATTGGGCGTAGAAGTTAGAGAGGAGGTTTTTAAAAACAAAATATAGCTAAGAAGAAAACTAATATAAGAAGAGGAACTCCAGGTGGCATGAGAGGTACGCAGAAGAAAAATAAAGAGAGAAATATATTATGGTTTTACCTGCCTGGGACAGAGCAACTGTAGAAGTGAGCAAAGCCAGTCAGATGAAGGCACAACATGGAAGTCACCTGAGAAAGTGTCATGAAGTGCTGGGATTAAATGCAAATTGTTGGTAAAGAAGTCGATGCCTGTAAACATGGGAGATGCCAATCTTGATAGATGTTTGAAAGGGAAAGTGAGAATATAGACTTTTAAAATCCTAAAATACTGAATGTGTATAGCAGTAGCAGATCAATGGCATAGTAGAAGCATCTGATATAGATCCAAGTCGATGCAGATAGGTCAAAAGAATCTTGCTAAGCACAATTTTGATATTCACTGCAAACTGTATAAGTTTAAAGATGTTAGTCTTCATTTAAAACATTGTTGTTCCAGATTCTGATTTCTATGACTTTGATAAGGATCAATCTGTGAATTTCTTTGCGATGAATCAGATATGGGATACATATGATGATGAAAATGGAATGCCACACTTTTATGCTTGAATTATGAGAGTTGTGTCCCTGAATCCATTCAAAGTGAAGATGAATTGGATCGAGCCAAAGTTGAATAAGTATCAGACATGTGGTGATTTTACGATGGGTAAAGTTATTAGCAATAATATGCTTAATATGTATTCACATCTTATGAAATGGGATAAATCTCCAAAGAGTGTTTTAAGCAGAAGCAAAAGTAGCATGAGTATCACAACATAAAGAAAACTATGAATTTAATGCAATGTATACTCTGAAGATGGACACCAGTGGTTTGGTGCTGTTAAGAAAGGAAATGGCTAGTGGCAGTGGTTGCGGTCATTGAAAAGAAATCAAGTCTGTTCCTTGTAATTGTGATTACAAATCAAGTAGAGATTGCAACTTTTCATGACAGCGGTCTCTTAAGAGGAATCTTGAGGGACTCGACTTGAAATGTGATAACTCCTGCATTTGCTGAAGACCCTGGTTTGGCCTTTCTGTTTAGGACCAATATCGACAAGTACCTTACAAGTATGATTTTATGAATTCTGTTAAATGCATTCTGAGCCATGTTAAATAGTAAAATATGGTGATGTGAAGACTGGTAATTCTCTGTTGATTTTTGGATGTGTCAAATTGATCTTGTGCGAGATCAATATAACATTGAAATTGTTTAAAATCAGGCTGTCTAAATCTGTTTGTACACTAAGTATTGGATATAATAGGAGACCATGAATAGAATGGTTGATTTGATGATACTCAATGGGAAACTAGTGTAGATTATGTTAAAATTTGCACCCTAATGACATCATTGCATCATTTTGTTAAAAGACCAGTCTAGGGACAGTGCACCAATTTGATATCAGTCAGACAAAGCAGGCTTGCATCATTTGGTATCAGAGCTTGAAGCTCTTGGGAATTGATAATTTGTTGCTGTAGAATTAAGAAAAGAGATTATGGGAATGGTTGCATTTGTTAATGATGTTGCAGTTGTGAAGGATTTGATAAAAGGATCAACAGGACAAAGTACTAGAAGATCCCATTGAGAAAAGGTATGAATAATTTTGATATTTGATTTGAAGTTTATTGTGTTGAGAAGTAATCAAGTGAAGAAGTTTCAGGTTCAAGATAGTCAAGCCATTGAGGCTTAAGAAGAGAAGAAGCCAAGGAAGGCTTAGTGAAGATCCAAGAAGAAGCTTGGATAGTTTTCCAAAAGACTAAGGTGAAACAAACTTAGGTGAGGTAAAGGATGGAGTTTGAAGAATTGAGAAGAGAAGCTTGGAAAGCTCAAAAGCAAGGGAGCAAGTGAATGCTCAAGAGGAAGATCCAAAGCAAGGTAAGCTTGGATTTGTGATTTGTGTTTTGTTGAAGTGTTGTATAAAGAGTTGCTGCAGGATTGAGAAAAGGATCAAAAGATTAGGATGCAAAAGGCCTAGGTGAGATCAAGGAGATTGTCAAAAGACCAGTCAAGGAGAAAGGCTTGGGTGAGACAAGGGATCAAGAGACCAAGGTGGAAAAGGCTTGGGTGAGGATCTCAGAGATGGAAGCATTGTTGAAGGCACTGCAGAGTAGCAAGGTATATGAGGGCACCAAGAAGAAAGCAAGCATCAAAGGTATGACCAATATTGAAGTTAATAAAGAAATTGTTAGTTTGAAGAGAGAATTAGCTAAGGTTAAATATGAATATGAGTCTTGGATGCAGATGGAAAAGCAAGCATGGGTATGGCCAATGAGGAGGAGGTTGAAGTGGCTAATAGATCTCCTAATCAAAAGGTGAAGAAGGCAAAAGAAGATTTCCATGAAGAGAGAAGCCCATAGAGGGTTGAAGAAGATAAGAAGGTTTCCAAGTGAGCAGCAAGAGGAAGAAGTTGTGAAGAAGGTTCTCATCATGGAGAACAAGAGAAGAGAAGAAAGAAAAGAGGAAGTGCCAGGAAGAGCACTTGAGAAGATAAGAGTGTTGATGAGGAGAGCACTCATAGGGACCTTATGGTCTCTTGTTTTTATTTCTAATATTGTCTTTGAGTGGGTAAATGCGGGTATGAGCAGCCTTGTGAAGGTCAAGAGAAGGGCCTTGGAGAATGAAGAGATTGGTGCAAGAAAGAGAAGTAAGTTTGTTGTTGTTGATAAAGAAGAAGAGATGCATTGGTTAATGCATAAGAAAGGTGTTGATGATTCCATACAAGCAAGAGAAGAGATGGAAGATGAAGCTGAATTCCATTATGCCATTGAAGGCCAAGAAGAAAAAAGAGTGCAGCCAAACATAAAGAAAGAAGAAAGCACAGATAATCAATAAGCTATGCAAATCAAAGAACTAATGCAGCAGCCCATTAAGGAGGTAAAGGTGAGTTCAAAAACTGATTTGTCTTATAAGCATGAAACTGTTGATATGCATGTTAGAGAAGTAGAGAGAAAGGTGAATTTTCCAATTAACCATGGATATGTGATGCCTAAATGGTGGAATAAGCAAACTCCCAAGAAAAAGGAGGTGCTGGTACAAAAGCATGGATGCAGGATGCCTAAATGGCTTGTGAAGTCAAATGATAAGAAGAAGAAACAAGTATGGGTGCCTAAGAAGGCAAGGAGAGAAGATGTGAGTGTTGAAGCAACAACACTAAGAAGTCAATGGAAGAAGATTGAAGATTTCAGTAGCCAAGAGAATGAAGGTAAGAAAGAAAAATTTTCAATGAACAATGAGGTTGAGCATGAGGATACAAAGATGAAAGGTAAGTCAATTGTTTGCAATGAATGGGATAATGATTTGTTTGAATCATTTAATAATATTTTTATGGAAAATGAGGAATGGAAAGTAGATGTGTGGATTAATATGTAGCAAGGAGAAAGTTCTAAATGGATGGATGATGAGGAAATGGGAGAATATTCAGCAAGGTAATGCTTCATTGATGGCAAGAAACAAACAAGATGGCTTCAAGCAGAGATTGAAAAAGGCAAGGAGACAGAAGGTAAGGATACTAAAATTGTTTTTGATAAGCATATTGATGATGATGAAGAAGCTGATTTGTATGAAGAAACTATAAAGTAGATGAATGTACTTATAGAGGATGAAAGACAATCTGGTCCTAAGTTTGATATAGGATATGAAGATTTGAATGAGCTTGTGTTGGGTGAAGAGATGAAGAGGATAGAAGAGTTTTTGAACCCTCCAAGAGAGTTGTGTAGAGACACATATCAACATGGTGACACCATTGATCAGATGGAAAATGAATTGAGGCAAGAAAAAAGAAAGATAGTGAGGGCAGATTTGGCTAAAGAGCAGAAGAGTGGAGGCAGGCAAGAGGCTTCATGGCCTTAATGTTTTTCTACTAAAGTTGCTTTTGATGTTTTGAATGCAGGTATGGAAGATGAAAACTTTGGAGACACATATGAAGATGAAACATGGATATGGAGCTGAAAAGGAGATAAGAAAAAGAACATACCAAAAATGGAAGAAAAGCAAAATGAAGGACAAAGAAAGACAAGCATTGGTATTGGCAACAAGACCTTGGGATCCGGGAATATAGTGAAAGCTGAAGCATGGAGGAAGTATTTCATTTGAACTAAGGTTCAAATCTTTTCTACAGGGAGAGTATGATGCAGGAACATCTACAATAGCTACATGAAGACATGGTCATGATTAAATTGAAATTTGAATTTATTGTATTTTCCTCTAACATGTTGAAATTGAGGAGTAATTGTAAAAAGATAAAAGTAAAAAAAAAAAAATGATTGTTGGGGATGTTGAGGAAATAAGGGAGAAATGGTTGAAAATATTTTAACCTTAGTATGTTGTTAAAAATTAAAAATTGTGTTTTGTCTTGAGCCCAAGATTGGGCGTAGAAGTTAGAGAGGAGGTTTTTAAAAACAAAATATAGCCAAGAAGAAAACTAACTCAAGAATAGGATATCCAGGTGGCATGAGAGGTACATAGAAGAAAAACAAAGAGAGAAATATATTATGGTTTTACTTGCCTGGGACAGAGCAGCTATAGAAGTGAGCAAAGCCAGTCAGACGAAGGCACAACATGGAAGTCACCTAAGAAAGTGTCATGAAGTGCTGGGATTAAATGCAAATTATTGGTAAAGTAGTCGATGCCTGCAAACATGGGAGATGCCAATCTTGATAGATGTTTGAAAGGGAAAGCAAGAATATAGACTTTCAAAATCTTGAAACACTGAATGTGTATAGCAGTAGCAGATCAATGGCATAGTAAAAGCATTTGATGTAGATCCAAGTCGATGCAGATAGGTCAAAATAATCTTGCTAAGTGCAATTTTGATATTCATTACAAACTTTATAAGTTTAAAGATGTTACTCTTTATTTAAAACATTGCTGTTCCAAATTCTGATTTCTATGACTTTGATAAGATCGATCTGTGAATTTCTTTGAGACGAATCAGATATGGGATACATATGATGATGAAAATGGAATGCCATGCTTTTATGCTTGAATTGTGAGAGTTGTGTCCCTGAATCCATTCAAAGTGAAGATGAATTAGATCGAGCCAAAGTTGAATAAGTATCAGACATGTGGTGATTTTACGGTGGGTAAAGTTATTAGCAATAATATGCTTAATATGTATTCACATCTTATGAAATGGGACAAATTTCCAAAGGGTGTTTTAAGCAGAAGAAGTAGTGTGAGTATCACAACAGAAAGATAACTATGAATTTAATGCAATGTATACTCTGAAGATGGACACTGGTGGTTTGGTGCTGTTAAGAAAGGAAATGGCTAGTGGCAGTGGTTATGGTCATTAAAAAGAAATCAAGTCTGTTCCTTGTAATTGTGATTACAAATCAAGTAGAGATTACAACTTTTCATGACAGCGGTCTCTTAAGAGGAATCTTGAGGGACTCGACTTGAAATGTGATAACTCCTGCATTTGCTGAAGACCCTGGTTTGGCCTTTCTATTTAGGACCAATATCGACAAGTACCTTACAAGTATGATTTTATGAATTCTGTTAAATGCATTTTTGAGCCATGTTAAATAGTACAATATGGTGATGTGAAGACTGGTAATTCTTTGTTGATTTTTGGATGTGTAAAATTGATCTTGTGCGAGATCAATATAAAATTGAAATTGTTTAAAATCAGGCTGTCTAAATCTGTTTGTACATCAAGTATTGGATAGAATAGGAGACCATGAATATAATGGTTGATTTGATGATACTCAATGGGAAACTAGTGTAGATTATGTTAAAATTTGCACCCTGATGACAACATTACATCATTTTGTTAAAAGACCAGTCTAGGGAAAACGCACCAATTTGATATCAGTCAGATAGAGCAGGCTTTCATCAGAATTTTCCATGTCTTTATTCTAATTGATTCATTTTCATGGCATTACATCTGGTTCATGTGCATGATCTTACTAGACCTATGCCACACTTCAAATTTAGACATGATTCAAAGATCTTTGTATTATTACATTTTTTATCTTCCATTGTGGAATGGGTATAATTTTAGTACACCATATATGTTCTCCCTTTTGAAAAAGGAAGAAACATTATTTGATGCAGATGGAGCTTCTACAGTCTTTTAGCCAAGTATTTTGACATCAACATTGGTTATCTTATGATCTTGATGTGGAATATCAATAGCTTCAATATCAAATCATTTTGGGGGAATTTTTGTTCATATGGGTTTTATTCCTTCTTAATTTCATGGATACATATTGTACATGAGTACCTTATCAGGCTTAGTTAATGGGACTCATTCTATGGATATGACACTATTTATTTTTTGGATTTTTTTAGCCCCTAACTTCACTTGGGGGGTTTGTTAGAGTATTTATTTCATGTGTTTACTCATGTTTTCTAGTGTATTATCTAGCTATTTTATCTTGTAGTGGGTTATTATTCTATCCCACATTAAAAGAATAGTTAGATTAGTCTTTGGCATTGCCTATATAAGACAATTCTTACCCTTTATACTAACATACCTTATTCTCATATTTTGAATAAGTATTTGGTTTGATTTTTTTTGCATTCCATTTATTTGTAACTGCTTGTGATGTTCTTATTATGAACTCTTCAGATCTTGGACTCATGGAATTTTTTTACCATTCCTAACATTGGTAGATTCATTAGCATCTTCATTGGCCAATTTAACACCACTCCCAAAATCTAAATTGCAAAAAATTTCTATGGAGTTGGTGCCTTGCCCTTCAGTCTCTAAAAACATATAAAATTTACAGGTCTTTGAGGATGATCAATAGATCATCCAATTCATAAATAATTATTGAACCTTTGAATACCAAATTATAGATGAAAAGGGACTTTGAATGTTTGGGATCAAAGGACCTTTGGGAGGATGGTATCATACAACTCAAGGAAAATAGAATCCCATGGGGATGTTATCTTTAGAAAGGATATTTGATATAGATCCATAAGATAATAGGTAAAGACAACCAAAGACAAATAAATTTAACTTGGACAAAGAGAATTTGGGAAATCAAGAATGCCATCAATATATTAACATTGGTCTAGCCTCATGACGAAAATTAGAAGCTAAAGGAATTACTGATGAAGTACAAGGATGTGATTACTTGGACCTATGAAAACTTAAGGACTTTTGATCTTAGGGTGATTAACCATACTATTAACTTAACTATGAGTAATAGAACCTTCCAAAAATGTTATAAACCCATGAATCCCATCTTGGATCCCTCATTTAAAATGAAGTTTAGAGGCTATTAGATGTTAGAATCATATTTCCTATCAAGAACTCAAATTGGGTGGAAAACTTGGTACCTATCAAGAAGAAAAATGGTAATATAAAGCTATGTGTCGACTTAAAGAACCTAAACTAGTATTTAGATAAGGATAATTACCCTCTACCTTCCTTGGATGAAGTAATCTAGTTTGTCAGTGGGTTTGAAATGATGTCCTTCCTAGATGGTTTCTCAAAATATAACCAGGTGCTGGTAGAATCATAAGAACATATGAAGACTACTTTCACCACAAAGTGGGGAACATATGATTATAATAGGATGCCTTTTAGCCTCATCAATGCTGGGACAAAATTTTAATGATCGATGGATTATGTGTTCTAGGGACTTATTTGTAAGTGCATCATTATATATATGGATGACCTCACTATGTTTTCTAAAATTAGGTTAGATCATGAAAACCATATGCACAAGGTGTTTCATAGATGTAGGAGATATGGATTGTCATTCAACCCAGAGAAAAAACATAGTTGGGTTGACAAAGGGCAAGTTACTGGGCCACATCATCATCAAGGAAAGAATATCTATTGATCAAGAATAGGTCTAAACAATTTCAAATTTAACAACTCCCAATAGTAGAAAATAATTGAAATCATTCTTTGATAAGATCAAATTTATGAGAAAATTCATCTTCAGGTTTGTTGAGATTGTCAAACCATTGAATGGCATGCTGAAGAAAGATGTAAAAATAGAATACATAATATATGCAAAGAGTTCCTTCTAGGATATCAAAATGGTCATTACTAAGGCCCTAGTTTTGATTATTCCTAACTTCACCAAAGACCTCTACCCATATTATTTTAATTTAGAACATACCAATTTTATAATACTCACTCAGAAGGTAGATGACATCTAATGCCCAATCACCTTTATGAGTACTAATTAAAAAAAGGTAGAGCTAAAGTATTCAATAATAGATAAACAAATATATGCATTGATTAAAGTTGTAAGGAAGTTTAGGTATTATATCTTGAGAAATAACACTTATGCCATGGCCCTGGACCTTATAGTCAAGCTCACTCTCAATAAAAATGAGATGGGTGAAAGAAGAGGCAAATGGATGGCCAAATTGTAAAAATGTGACCTAAAAATTAGACTGATCAAAATAGTAAGAGGCAAAGGGATAATAAAAGTAATGAATGAGATAGACCCACGTATTCAAGTTGAGTAAGTTAATGAGGTTTAAATGGCTAGAGGAGAGTGGTATGATCAGATCATTCACTATTTACTCACATGATCATGCCCCTTGAGTTAAATAGAGAACAAAAGACAACTTTAAGTATCAAATCTACCCACTATCTAATAAAAGGAGTCCTATACTATAAAAACTACAAGGTCATATACCTAAGATGCATCTCAAGAGAAGAAACTATGGATATATTGGACAACTTACACTAGAATTTGGGTAATGAACACCCTTCTGGGAAAGACATAACCCATAAAATCTTAATAATGATGTATTACTAGCCCACTATTTTTAGAGATACCCATACCCATGTTAGGACATGAATGCCATGTCTTTTGGAAAATAAAGGTAAATGTTGTTATACCCTTATACCTAGTCATTGAAGGTCACCTATTTGCATAATGGGGCCTTGATTTCATTGGGGTAATCATTCCCAACTCATTAGTGAAACACAAGTTCATCCTCACTACCAAAAATTATTTCACTAGCTAGAATGAAGCTATGGCTGCCAAGAATTACATAGCTCAGGATGCCATAAAATTCCTTAAATATAATATATTAATTAGATTTGGCATCCTTATATACCTAGTCAGTGATAATAGACCAAATTTCCAATCAATTTGATTTATCGAGTGGGATTTCATTAACCAAATTATAGTAGAGTCTTCTCAAACTATTACCCCAAAGGGAATGGAGTGGCTGAGTCTAAAAATAAGAAATTGATAGATGCCATTAATAAGTTTACCTAGGATAAACTAAGAGAATGTCACCTACTATTGAAATATGCATTATCGATAGATAGAACAGAATAGAAGTAGGCCCTCAAGACCTTGCCCTTATTTTTAGTATATGGATGATAACCTATATTCACCATTTCCATTAAGACCCCAACCTATCAATTTATGTAAGAGTATATGGTAGAAGATACAATGATTTAGTCCAAATTTTTGGCAATAGTATAACTAGAAGATGCAAGAATTAAAGCACTACAAAAATTTAGCAGACACTTAGACATTGTTAAAAGACGGTTTGATAAAAGATCCAAGATCAAAGCCTTCAGAATTTTAGACCTAGTTATTCTATGGGATAAGGCCCATGAGAAGAAGGGATAAAATGACAAGTTATTTCCCTTGTGGATTAGACCATATCAGGTGTCTGAAATCCTAGGTGATAACACTTTCCATCTAAGGGACCTTAAAGGAAAAGATATGGCTTTCCAAGTTAATGGGAAGTATTTGAAGCACTAATTCAAGGATACCCTCATTAGGGATGCTTTTGAATAAGGGGGATATGGTATATGTAAAATTTATTTTAGGTTTTACTACTTTCATAGATATCTCTCATATTTTCTAGTTTTTGGCTTTCTTTAAAGTAGACATTATTGCTTTCTATTTTAGCCTTTCCTATTTTCTACATTCTATTTCCTTAGCTTAGTTCCCTATTTTATATAATAATTGTCCTTTATTTTAGAATATACTAATTATCCCTCTTTTTAATGATCAAAATGATATCCAATCTTCTATGCTTCTTGTACCTTCTTGAACCTAACCACTCAAATCAAGTGATCGTGTCCTAAAAGTAAGGTTGAGTGAAGTTGATGAGCCTAGAATGGAATGCACAAAGTGGTTGATTTTAAAATTTTACACATGTATTATTAATATTTCCAAAATTTAGGTATGAAATGAGAAATAAATGATGGTGATATCATAGTTAGAGATTTTCATTAGGTATGCAAAAGTTACTCTCAATGTTGCATGCAAATTTTATAAAGGTTTCTCATCCCTTGGGTCAAAATCACCTCCCACTATAATAATTGTTTTGAGATAATAATCATTAATATATATGATAATGATAAGGAAATTTTGGTAAATTTAATGTTTTTCTTTCATACCTACACTAGCTCATTATGGTTCCCTACCCTCTCTTCTTTCCGTTTCCCAAAAAAAAGGAAAAGGGATCAATGTGTCATAAAGAGTGATCAAATAAACCTAAAAGGAAATATAAACATGATAAATAATCACGTGATGAAATAAGATCAATGTATCATGCATCATGAAATTTTATAAAGGGAGAAAAGGGGGGAACCAAAGGTATCTGTAGTAGGACTATATATGTCTGGTTGACAACAAAGCAATGCCTGAGCTCCCTGAGTTTTCTGTTTATAATTAAAGGAAACCATTGTGAAACCTAAATTTTATTCTAACTATTTTCTAAAAATCTCAAAATAAGGATAAAATAAAATCACTCCTTCACACACAGATCCAAGGTATGGTCAAGGCTAGTATGTTGCATGAAGTTTTGGGAGTTTTTTTCATATATCTAATTTGGTTATCATTCTAGGATATGATTTGTTCTCACTTTATTATTTATAACTAAATATTTTGGGTTATTGAATACTTTGGAGTATTCCCCTTATAAGTCACCATTTTTTGTGTCCAACATACCCCAAATTTTAAAAATTTTGTGTAGGGGCCCATTTTAGCCTGAAAGGAACTAGCTATGGTGAGTGAATCACTTATTGATGTTTAACACATGCTTAATAATGATAAGATTTCTTGAGAATTCTTATGCTTCAATTTTTGATTAATAATAGTTACCTTAATGGTAATAATAGTTTCCATTACCTTAGCTATCCAAGTTTTCATTATTTATTCTACTTAAGATAACCCGTTAATGGTTTATAAACGTTTCCTAAGTGTGCATGTTATCCAAGGTTACACCTGACATTCCTATATTTGGATATTTTGTTTGACAATATTATGTGGCACACAAGTTCCTTAGAACATATACCCATCAGATATTCTATGCAAACTCAAAATTCCTAGAGCTTCATAGTCCATTTTTATCTTGGAAATTTTTTACAGTTTGATCTTTAGATAAATCAATGCCACACGGTGATAACCCACTAACCCATGACTATTCAATATTTTAGAAAAAGTTTCTAAGTATTTTAGGTAAGCAAATCACCAATATGTTTCTAAGAGTCACAATCTCACTCACTTGATGATTGACATGATCAAAGTTTCAATATATATAAGTTACGGGTAAGTAAAGATGTGATAGTCATCCATATGTCCCAATCCTGTGAACCTACTATGATAAAAACATCCCAAAAGTTTCTAAGTATTTTGGGAGAGAAGAACATCGAGATGATGACACATGTCATCATACCACTCATCTAAAATATATAAAATAAATAGGGGAGTATGACACTTCCATAAAAGTAGATAATCGAGATGTTTCTATGTATCACCATCCTATTCACCTAGAGCCTATATAAATATGAAGGATAGTACAATACCCTCAAGGAGAGTGAGATTATGGGATTTTTCTAGGTGTCACCATCTAAGGGATAGATATAATGATAATCATATAACAAGGTAGAGAAATAAATAAGAGTTAGTAGGGAGGTAAAATTTCACCACATGTCCCCAGAATTATATAAAAGTCTAAAAATCTCAAGGCAATGCTTATGAGAGGAGTGAGAAGTTGACAAGTGTCAAATGAAAATGTGAGAAAGTACTCAAGGTTGATTAGAAAAATCCACCTACTAGTAGATATTAGAGATGCTGCATCACAAACCAAATTCAAATATGAAAAAGAAAAAGCAAAAAGGAGCCAAAGGTATTGGATCCATTAATCCACATGAATTAGCTGATTACATTCAATTCAACAAAGGAAGAGAACCCAAAGGGAAATATATACAATTCACAAAGTCAATTGCACTCACATTGCCTTCAAATTAATAGTTTAAAGCATGAAATCAAGCTCTAGCCTAATTAAGCAGTATTCACATAGTTTCAAAGAAACAAATATTGAGTGCATAGAAATGGATTCCTCTTCAAATATACCACCTCCCCCTTCTACATATTCCATTGTAGGGTATGATCAATACATAGATAGAAAATTAGACAAAGTGGATCTCAATCACGACTCTAGCAATCTGGGAGGAATTTGAGGTAGTAGAGACCTATATCCCTAAGGAATAACTCTCTGCCTTTACACAAAGATACAAATAGCACCTATTAGCTGCCTCGGTTGTATCCTTCTTGAGGAAGACTGTTCACATCCACCTCAAACCTAGGCTAGCACTAGATTGAACTATAGGTTTTGGGTTACCTAAAATATAGGTTAAACCTCTAGTTTTTATGGGGATATATTCCATGATTTTTTACTTTTATTAACTCTCTAAGAACTAATATTATTGGGATGAAAAGAGAAAAGGGGTGAAATATTGTGAATAATTCTACACTAAAGTGGTGAGGCACCAATGATTGAGTATCCACTCTTAATTTATCCCTCAAACACAATAATGAACCTGATAAATACTATAATTGATCAATCATTTTAATGGTATTATAATCATGAATATTTCATGTGAAGGTTAAGTGAGAGTTATAAAACTTGAAGGATAAGACCTAGATATGCATAAGACACTATAGCTCATGACACTTCAGGAACACCTCTACTTGTCAATACTTCACACAACCTGCATAGAATTATAATCTAAAGTTTGGTGCATAAAAGGACCTTCAGATGATAATAACACATGTACATTTTACAAATCAACTCTCATAAGGCACACTAGTATTCAACTAATAGATCTATAATTTTGGTAGAACTTTGCTACACCTAGCTGAGGGATTAAAAAAAAGATCTAAATTCCTACTTAAATAGAATTTTTGAGAGAGAAGATAGAAGATTCAAAGCATAAGAGAGGCCATGAATGAAGCCAAGGTGTTACATGGTAGTTATAACAGTCTTAATCACTCCCTCCATTTATTGAAACTTCTTCAATGGCTCCATTTTAGTGTTGAGATGAGGTGTGGGGCTATAACTCCTCTATTTGACTTCGTGCAAGGCCTTGAAAATGCTAAAAATATCCCAATATTCCCTCTAATATTAGTTACATAATACAAATGGGGTGTTATTAGGCCTCCAAGAGGCATTGAGTAGTCTCTCCTTCAATGTGTATGCTGATTTGTCCTTGAAACTACCCCCACTCTTTCATAATGGTCTTCAGTTTGGGATATGCTCACCTAAATGGGTAGTTACAAGGTGCAACATTGTCTCATCAATGCCATAATACTATTATACACTCATTAGAGCCTTCTATCTACAAGTTAAATAGGCTTATCTTGCTAACTCCTCATATTTTTGCTCATTCACTATTTAAATAACTAAGGTAGTTGAACTAGGCCTTTTAAACATCTAAGAAGACTTGAAATATCCTTATGTTAACTCCTTATATTAACACTTACACCTTTCTCAACTAATTTACACCTACAAATACATTCACCTTGATAGACTAGGCCTCTCAAACTAGTTCTATAGACTAGCTATTTAATGAGACAACATAGACACTTAAAAGTAGCTTCATGCATAATTACAATATTGGAGGATTAGAACAAGTATTTAACTTACCTTTCCCATAGTTTAGAAACCTTGACTAGGATTTGTACTCCATTTTTCACTTAAAAATCTAAAATCTTACACTTTCTAAAGTTGTCCATACAACCTCCATACAATCAGGTGCCATGGTCATGGGCTCCTTTAAGTTGGTAACATGATCCAATTATTAGTCAAGAAATTATTGAGTGTCTGAATGCATATTTCAATAAACCTTTCTAGTCAAGTCTTTATTAGGGTTTAAGTGGGGTTTAAGAGTGCTTAGGGATCTTAGTGATGGTTCATATAAACCAAGGATTGAATATCTAAACCATTTGTACCAAATGCATGAAAATATACCTCCCACCTTCCATAAAGTTCTTGGCTCCCCTTGCATAGCATCTATACTATGGTGAGCATTTGAAGATGTTTCTTGGGTCAGAAACATGCTTACTGAGTAGGTCTAGGGTGTTTACAGGAAAAATGACCAATTGTAAGGACTTCTTCTGGGATCCAAATTATCTAAAAGGCTTCCAAACACTATGATGACTCCCCCCAATAATGTTAAAGACATTATTACTTCCAAAATTGCTCTTTTCTCCACCTTTGGTGACATAGTCATAGTGGAAGTTATAGACTGGTCTATCTATAGACTTATATCTTCAAATTTGGTCTAAACCCTAGGGTAGTGAGGCACTTTTTCATTGCTTCCAACTTGAATACTACCTAATATATCATATGGAACAACAATAATTGGTTTGATCAAGCATCTTAACCCATAATGAGTGCATACAACCATAATTCTTAACACTTATGTCTACCTACAATAGAACTAGTCATGGAGGACACTAAAAATGGCTGGTAGATGGCTCATTTAGATGCTTCAGGACTCGTTTTCCCTCATTAACTTCATTATATACACAAATACTCCCCATATCCTTAATTTTAGGCTTAAACTAACCCTCCTAGCCCTATTTTATATAGTTTGACTCCTACACATACTAGCCAATGAGACACTATGATGCTAAGAAGACTTAGGGAGACCTTAATGGTCATTTTAGGGTCAAACCACCTTAATTGGATGGGTTTTGAGGTAAAAATACACCATTGGGTCACTTCTGGGGTTTATGTAAGGTTTGAGATGTTCACCATCTTAATGATGCTTCATAGTGTACAAACATCCAAACTAGAAACAATGACCATGAATTTATAGTGCATTGACCTCCTCATCTTCCATGAATATCTTAGGGTCCCATGGAAAGAGTGTGTAGATATAAGGGCATTATAAGGTGGCATTCAAGTTATTTTTAGGCCAATTTTGATAGGTTATTTTATTAAGGATCATTCATAAAGGTTATCCCCCAAATACCAACTAATAATTTAAAAATATTTATTCCATAGGGATAATTAAACTTCCCTAAGAGCTTTGGCCTTGAGCATCTTTGTGATGAATTGTGTGAACACTTGAAGTTGAGCTTTGAGTTGACTGTGTTGAGTTAAATGGATTAAGCAGGGTTTTGAAGACACTTTAACCATTTTATCACTTCTTCCTACTTGAAACTTTCTTAGCAATGTCTAACTAATTTTACCACCCTTTCATTTACATCAAAATTTTTATAAGGATCTAGGGGGATCTTCAAGATGACAATAGGCTTTGAGATTAGGCTTAGGGCCTATATGCATTATTCTATTCTCAATGACATATAATGTAACCCTACATGTTAATACTTTTTAGGGTGTAGGAAGAACTCAACCATGATTTAAAATTTCTCTAGAATGATTTATGTACCCAAGTATGCCTACAAACCTTCCAAGACATGATTTTTCTCATCTAGCCCCCAAAACTGACTATCATAGGTAGGGCTTGTTCTGAGATAAAATAGTGGCTATACCCACTATTTTTTTAGACAAAATGGATATATTAGTGCATTTAAGTAGTCATGATGACAATTATTAATAAATACTAAGGCTTTTCCATGTCTATATAGGCCTCAAATAATCATGTTGTCCAAACTAGTAGTGGGCTACCTACTGACTGTGTGGATAGGCATCAAAATCTTGAGTATGGTCCTTATCCTTTATTTCATGAGATTATTATGATAATGATGTGTCCATAACATGTATAAATGGAAAGTAAATTATCATGTGGTGATTTTTAAACCTTCTTTCTTCTTACATACACTCCCTCTCTCAAGCTTAGGGTTCATGCTTGAGTAGGCCTATGTGCCCTCAAACCTATTTTGACATTTTATTGCCCTTTAGATGGAGTGATCACTGGTATTTTAACTTATTACTCATTATTAATCCTATATTTACCTTAAATTAATGCTACCTCTTACTATAGGCAAGATATACATATCTTAATTCACATCAAGGGAGTCATATGCATTCATTTGCTTGCTTGATTGTATATAGGGGTCTATGGGATGAATTTCTAAGGGAGTAGAATGTTTTGAGCCTTTTGGATCCTTTATTGATATTATCTCAAATTATAATTAATATTTCAATGGAATTACCTTCATTGATCATTTTATTTATCATACCCATGAGTAGCTTCATATAAATCTCTTGGAAGCTTTGCTATAGTAGGCCCAAGTAACTAGTTGTAGGTGGTGATTGGCTTCCTCAGTAGGGTGTATGATCCATATAGGTCCAAAATTACATGAATTAATTTTTATTAAGAATTTAAAGGTGTATTTGTGTCTTCTCACATGATCTAGACTTGGATGAAAGGGTGAATGAAGATGACTATGGGGTGGTATGGGGGTGAAACATGAACAATAGGGCTAAAACATAGTTTAAAGATAGTGAGAACAACATGACATGGTATAATCATGAGTATGACATGAAAAGGAGTATGAAAACCCTTATATTAAAAATTAGATGAATCTTGAAGACCCTCACACATATACCTAAATAGATATACCACTTTGTAAGTGGAAATGAAGCATACACAATCAAAATATGCAATCTAGGAATCTCTAAGAAACCTTAATATTTGCAAAAAACCTTAATCTCTGCTAAAATTGACTATGTGATTATAGATGTAAGGAGGGGGTTTTACGTTTGTTATATTACCATGGAGGCTAGAAAACTTACTCATAGGGCTGTGATGATGACCTACTATGACTCTAACACCTCCTTCCATGTTCTTGAGTTGTATTTAAAGGGTGTATAGATTCCATTAAACTACACACAATGCTCACTACATAGTGGACCTCAAGTATGTATAAACCCCCTTTTTCTAATATCCTTTGAGATGACAAGAGGATATTGAGAACATCAAATTTGAGTAAGGAGGTATGGGAAATCTTTAATAACTCCACCACTTCTTCAATACAATCAACACCTTCTGATGAGGGTACTCAACCTTTGATCATTATAGAGACCTACCTATAGATTGCACATTATGATATTATTGAGGAGTTATTGGTTCTATGAGCTCACAAATGTGATTAAATCACTAAAAATTCTGTTATAAGTTCCTTTAGGACCTAAAGAAACAAGATCACTCACTAGTTTGACCAAACAAACCAATAATCTATGAAAATTGTCTTGTTCCATTTGGCCTATGCAGACAAGGCTGACATGTATATTACTTAAGTTATTAAGGAATGTTCATAAAGTTTAGGGTGTTATTCAAGGAAAAAAATCCCATGGATAAAAGATAATTGAGTGTACTTCCCTTCGCTAAGAGCTTGGATCTCCATTCTCTCTCCTCTATACGATCTAAGAATAAACCTGAGGAGCTCTTTAAACTTGCTAATAAGCTTGAGGGGAAGGTAGGATAGTTTTGAAATTCCTTTTCACTAAAACACTTTTATTTCTCTCCCACTTTCCATTACTAACCTCACTCTATAAACCCCTGACTTCACCTGAGTTATTTCATATTGTACGAATCTGTACCATTTGAGTATCCTCTGCAACCTACAATTTTTATATATTTCCTCTTGTTTCAAATCAAAAGACATCATTAGAAAGTATTATGTATGGAAGTAGGGGTGATGTGATATTTTGAAGTTGGTGGTATGAATTAGGGGAGTTGGAAATTCATAAATTAGCACATATAGGGCCCATTAGGGAGGATTTAAGTATTGAACATGGTGGTAATGGGCTCAAAGAGGTCTTTAATCAAGAGATGTAACACATTAAACATGCCTTGTATAACTAAATTAACTAATAACTAGGTAAGATCATAATTTGATGAGGAAGAAAATTCTACCACATACATAAATATAACATATACACACTATACTAGAACTATGAAAAATTAAAATAGTCTTGTATTCATCTTTAATAGGTTACAAGCTCCATCTTGGTAGAATTTGGTCATGCTTAAGAAAGGGACTAGAGAAAGTATAGGGAGGATAGATTTTTTGGCTCAAAAGCCTCTATATATAGCATAAGAGAGAAAATAGAGATGGAATGATGCATTAGAAAGTGGAGGAATGTCCCCAAGAATAAAAAGTGAGGTGGTAGCACTTGATTGCCTTCTACATGTATGTCTTGATCAACAAAAGATATCCTATTGTCCCACTAGTCTTCAAAATCCTCTCATTGGTTGAGAGTGTCCCATTAGAGACAAGGGTTTGTTTCATGCTGACTAAGTTAGTTTGAGTAAAATTAAATCCCTTTAAATTCTTCTCTAAGTACTAGCTCACCATCTCAAGACCGTAAGTCCACTTGCCCTGATCATGAAGATCAAATCTTCAAATATTGACACTAATAAACATGCCATGACTTGAGCGGTGGAGTACCTAATCTATTGATGGGCACCCTTAAATTTATTGCATATTTGTTCCATTTCCATATTTGGATTATAGGTCCCACTTATAGATGGAAAACCAATCTAAGGACATTCATTTTCCTATAGTTGTCCATATTTATGTAGACATATAGACCATAGCCACTTTTGGACTCCAACGGGTCCAAAAAGAATCACTTTATCCCTATAAGAGCTAATAGTTCATATATGCATGGTCCTTTCCTTTTAAAAATGGTGAATTAGTTGTAAATATAACCTTTTTTGAGCAATAATACAAACTAGAGGTTGATATTTAGCTCCAACAATGATCCATATATATTATTCATACTTGACTATATTAGTTTGGACCACTCCATGGTATTTGAATGAGCTTCAATTATGTTCAGAAGACCCCACATAACCCTATTGTCTATGGTCAAAAATGGATTCTCAACCTCTATAAAAAACCTTGGGATTGCCCTTGCTCTAATTAGTTATTGAAATCCAACTCGACTTATTGACATATTAACCATCTTGATTCATTTATTTCAATAAATATGAATGCTCAAGGACCATCAATCCTCTACAAGGACTCACATGCTTATGCTACATGTCCATCATGCATTTGCTCTTGAGATTCATTGACTCCTTAACCTACTTATATGCTATTGATCTAGAATATATGAGTGAATGCACACCATTGTTCTAATATAGGCCCATTATCCTATCTTTGCCCATTTACCATTAGATTTGGATGCTTGATCAAATGCTAACCATTGATCTAATAGGACCCACCATTTGAAATACAATCACTAGTTCATGACCCTAAAATTGATGTCCTTAATCACATCAAATGACATTTGTGTGACCATCATTAATAGTCATAAAACCATCAAATTTAACATCAAGAGGATTTATATTGCTCTATATTTAAAGTTTACATCCCTTTGATCATCATTCAACATTCTAAAAAATGTGATTGACATTCTGCAGACCATCAAATTTAAATATATATAGATTTTTACCTAAGCTTTATCTTGATGTTAGCACAAACATACTTGGATTTTCAAATCCAAATGGCTAGTTTAAGGGGATTGAATTTGATATCTATAGTTTTGTTTAGGACTTTTTGCTGGATAATTCTTTTGAGCTTTTTGAAGGTGCCCTTTTCTGAAAGAAAAAGACCCTTCAAAAACTCTATACTAAACCATTTTCCTAAGAAACTTCCCTTTAGGAAAATTATCTTGGACCACTTTGTTGAAGAAAAGTACCCTTCAAAATAAGTGCATAAGACACTTACTTGGAACAATTCTTTTAGACAAAATGTCTAAAATAATTCTACCTTAGTCTTTTTCTTTGGGACAAAGTCTCTAAAAGAAATATGCCTTTGGGAAAAAGTCTCAAATTTTTTTATCAAAGGAATTGTGTCCTTAGAATAGCCATAATACCCTTTAGAAATGGTCCTTTGCATTTGGAAATGTACCCTTTGAAAACCTTGAAGTGGACCATTTTGCGAGAAACATATCCTTTAGAATTTTTTCACTAGATCATTTCCCTAAGAAAAGTACCCTTTGAGGAAATTGTTTGGGACACTTGCTCGAAAAAGTGCCCTTTAAGACTTTTGAAAAGGTCCACTTCCTAAAAATATATCCTTTGAGATTTTTTCAAGGGTCCACCTCCTCAAAGAATGATCCTTTAGGAAAAGTGTATAGGACACTTTGCTGGAAAAAGTGCCCTTTGAGATTTTTGGTTTGGACCAACTTCTTCAAAAGATATCTTTCAAAACTTTTGCTTGGATCCTCTTTGAAGAAATGACCTTTTAGGGAAATTATTTTACACAAAATGTCCAAAACACTTTTTGACAGTCAAATAAAAATCTCAAAATAAAGTCCTAAAAGAATTCCAACACTTAGTCAAATAAGGTGGGATAAAACTCTTGAAAGAACTAAGCCTTGTATATTTTTTGTGGGATTTGTGTGGAACACTTCCTCTAAATGAATTCTAAATGCTACACTTGGCCAAAAGTTTAAAAAGGTGTAATCTAGGATTCTTTTTTGGACCTATTTATATAACTATTCAACACCATGAAAACCTATTTGGATCCCTCTACTTTGTAATCCTGGACCCCCTTTCTAAGCCTTTGATCTACTACTTCATCAAACCATGAAAGAATTTATGTGGGCCAAAAATTGGCCAACATCTTTGGTGACTCATAGGGGTTGTATGCCTATATATGCAAAATAACCTAGACCATGTGCTTAGTCTAGTCCATTGGGCATATAGTCTCTACTTGGATCCAACATATTTACCTAGTACCAATCCTACTCTGTCCTCTCTTAAAAAAAAATACCAAAAAGGAACAAAATAGAACAGAGTGCCCAAGGCACTTATTGAAAAGGAAACTAACCTAAAATAGGGAGAACAAATAAATATTCTAGAAATAAACACTTAGAGGAATGCATGAAAATTACTCTAACATGTACATGGCTACAATCTAAAAGTATTATCTACCCAGGTCAAATGGGAAACTATTTTGTGCACCTTGGATATTTGAAGCATACTTGATTTTTTTTACATCTCTCTTCTATAGCTATGAGCAATTAGATGCTCATGTCTTCTTAGGGAAGCAACTGGTTCCTGTATTACCAATTTTAAGTACATGAATTGTAGACATGAGTCCTAGACCCAATCATACTCCTTCCAAATTTTTGGACTTTGTAGGAACAACTTCAATTCTTCCTCATTCTTAAACTTTTGATCATGAACATATAGACCAGCTTGATGTGTCTCTTTTAACATATCTATGAGGTTGACCTCTAAGGGAGATGGACATGATCTTGTGAGTTATTGAGGCCATTTGAGCTCCTTCTTAGCTTCCAATAGCAGAGAGATGTCTAAATTTGGAGATGAAAGTTGATAACCATGTTTGAAAAGTTCAAACATGTCATTTAATAAGAGAATAATTTCCTCTTGCTTAATGATAGTACTCTTATTATCCTCTAATGTACCCCATTCAAGTAAAGAAAAACCTAAAATCAAGATATAAAATAAGTTAGAAGATTTGTTCTCATGAAATTGTAGTTCAATAGGAGACTTTTCAAACTAAAAGTTAGAAGCAAGCATATAAATTTATTGGCAACAAACATGAGGCTACAAGCCTTCTTTTGACATCTCAAATTGGTTAATAAATACTACTTCATTTTCAATGTCAAGTTGATGATTAAGCATGCTCTCAATTTTAGCTTTATCTTCACCTACAAGATCTTGTTCTTCATGATAAATGACAACTTTTTTGTTATCAAAGAGCTCATGGAAAACATCATTAACTTGTCCAATTGGGACATCTTTCTCTTGTACATCAACAACTTCTTCCTCACTTGTTCAACCTCTACCTTATCTTTCTTTTTCCCTTGTTCCATCTTTGCATCATCATGGAAAACTAAAGCATGCTTGTCTTTGCCAAGAGGTGTCCCAATCATGATTTATTCTTCTTGGTTACCCAAGTCATCTTCATTTCTTACTTCTTTAGCTGTATCTTCTTGATTTGCCTCACATGAGAGAGGCTCTTTCTCAAAGAGTGGCATAACAGATCCTTGAAAACACTCAAAAAGGTAAAAAAGGTCCAAAAAAGCTACCATAAGTACTTGATTTTACTCTTGAAGTTGTTCTTATTGAATCATCTTCACCTCCTCTTCTTAATTCTTTTCCTCTTCAATGGATTTCTATGAAGGAAAGGCTCTAGGATTTTGAGGGGAAAGGAGTGAAGGCTACAAGGTCTCTTGTCTAACTTTAGTAATAACTGCCTCCTCCTTCTTATGCCTACTACTTTGAATGGATTTATAAGATGGAAATGACCTAGGTTCTTGACAAGGGAGGGATGGGGGTTGAATGACCTCAAATTTGCTTGACTGCATGACTTGGTTCCAAGATGGGAAAGACTGAGGTCTCTCTTTAGATTTTGATCTTGGTTCTCCTCCTCCCTCCTTTTATTTTACTCTATATATTTAATTTTCTTTGCTATATTATCTTGAAATAGCTCCTCTTTAAGGTGGTTAGGAACACAAGAAGGCTCTTGAAGAGGGATGAGGGAGGGTTGCATAAGTTCATATCCTTCCTTATCTTGGGGCCTCAAATATAGACTTGCCTCATTTTGACTACCCCATGACTTCACCACTTGGTTCCATCTTGGAACCTTAAAGGAATTCATAAGGGTTTTTTGAGGAAGGATGGACTCTTGGACCCTAACAACAGGTTATTCCATAACAATCTCCTTCTTTTTTTGACAACTCTCTTTGATAGATTTCTAGGAAGGAAAGGTTTGAGGAACATATGAAGCACTTGGCATACTCAAAGGGCTACTTGGAAAGGCCTATCAAGGAGAAAAGGGTGGCACATAAGAAGGATGAGGTGGTGTATATGAAGGCACATAAGGTTGGTGAGGTTGGACCTACTACTCCTTAAGGCTTTTTAGCGTGTCTTCAATGCTTTGAATGTAACCACCTACATCCAACATCTCACATATGATATTATTCCAATTTGTTCTCTCAATAGGTTTCCATGTTTTTTTAATTCACTATAATGAGTCCTTAAAATAATGGATTTGGTAAGTAGGGACATCTTTCCCATATCATCTCTATGAGCTTAACTCTAGTGCATGCTTGTCAAGGATTATTAGAGTCTAGTTAAGTGATGGTATGGATGGATCATGATAGGGTTAATAAGGAGAAATAATATGATGGCATTGTTGTCCATAAGAAGGATAAGGGCATTATTCTTGATAATAAAGATCATGAAAAACTTGACAAGGCTCTTCATATCTTTGATAGGGCTCATGGTAGGGTTGATAAGACTCATATGGATCATGAGGACCATATTGGGATCACTAATAAGGAGGTGGATAATAGGAATACTCACAATATTTTTTTATGTTGACCTCATATATCAAATGAGATGTAAAAAAATGATTAAAAGCTTCACTGAGACATACCTAGTCTTATCATAACTAGAAGCTTTGATTTGGATTCAACATTGGTGTTAATGTGCTTGCTTTCAAAAGTTGATAGAGGAAAGACACACCAAAAATATTTATCTTCTTTTGGAAATTGTCCCATCATTTATGCCATAAATATTGGGGACTAAAATTGCACCCTAGATGGGCAAGGAGATTGTTCAACCCTCCTTACTCAAACTCTAGTCTAACATTGGAATGACCCCAAGATGTGGGTATCCTATAATGGGGTCAGACCTGTAAGATTTTTTAATAAGGATAGCTCCTCGAACGAATCTTTTAGCTCATTCCCACTTCTAAAACCTACTAATGATTAAGGAAAAGGAAGAGAAAGAGAGAGAGAAAACATGAAAGGGAAACCTAAGGTAATAATGGTGATGCACCTAATTTATGGTTTGATCCACCTTAATTGACTCTTAGAACACTAATGAAGCAAGTAAAAGACTAGATCCATGATCCATAATATTTGTCATAAATTAGTGTTTCATGAAGAGGTTCACCAAATGATCTAAGCTAAGGGAAATGAAGGGGGAGGTCTAAAGTAAGACACTAACTAGTCATAGTATCCACATATGGGATTTAATCAAGAGATGTAACACACTAAACATGACCTGCATAACCAAATGAACTAGTAACTAGGCAAGATCATAATTTTATGAGGGATAAAATTCTACCACATATGAAAATCTAACATATACACACTATACCATAACTATGAGAATTTGAAAAAATATTGTATTCACCTTCAAGAGGTTACAAGATCCATCTTGGAAGAATTTGGTCATGCCTAAGAGAGGGAGTAGAGAAAATATAGGGAGGATAGCTTTTTTGGCTCAAAATCCTCTATATATAGTAGAAAAGAGAAAAGAGAGATGGAATGATGCATTGGAAAGTGGATGAAGTCCTTGAGAACAAGAAGTGAGGTGGCAACACTTGATTACCTTTTTCATGCATGTCTTGATCAATAAAAGATCTCTTATTATCCCACTATTCTTTGAGCTCCTATCATTGGTTGAGAGTGTCCCATTAGAGACAAGGGTTTGTTACATGATGACCAAGTTAGTTTGAGCAAAATAAAATGCCATAAAATAATTTTATAAGTACCAACTCACCATCTTGAGACCCTGAGTCCACTTACCCTAATCATGAGGATCAAATCCTTGAATCTTGATATTGACAAACATGCAATACATTAAGTGTTTGAGTACCTATTCTATTGATGATGGGAACCATTTCATTTATCACATATTAATTCCATTTCCATATTTGTATCATAGGTCCCATCTATAGATGGAAAACCAATCTAAGGACATTGGTTTTCCTATAGTTGTGCATATTAATGTAGACCTATAGACCATAGCCTCTTTCAAACTCTATCAAGTCAAAAAAGACTCACTTTATCCAGGTAGGAGCCAAAATTTCATATATACATGGGCATTTCCTTTTAAAAATGGTGAATTAGTTGTAAAAACAATTTTGCCTATACAAGAATATGACCCAGAGGTCTATATTTAGCTCTAAGAAAAATCCATATATATTATTCATACTTGGCTATATTAGTTAGATTACTCCATGGAATTTGAATGATATTTAATGGAATTGGGAATATCCCATATAACCTTGCTAGCTATGTAAAAAATGGATTCTCAACCTTTATCAAAAACCCTGGGCTCACCCTTACTCCAATTGGTTATCAAAATTTGACTCAGCTCATTGACACATTAACCATATCCCTCCATCAATTTCAATTGGTATGAATGCCTATGGACCATCGATCCTCTGCTATGACTCACATGCTTGTGCCACTCATCCATCACACCTTTGCTCTTGAGATTCACTAACTCCTTGACCTGCTTGCATGCTATTGATCTATAATCCATGATTGAACACGTACCATTGATATGATCATGGACCATTATCCTATCTTTTCTCACTCACCATTAGATATAGATGCTCAATCAAATACCAACCATTGATTTGATGGGAACCCATGTTTGAAAGCTAATGGCTAGTTCATGATCCTAAAAGTGATGTCCTCCCTCTTATCAAATGATGTTCAGATGACCATCATTAATGACCATATGAACATTAAATTTAAGATCAATAGGATTTATCTTCCTTTATATTTAAATTTAACATCCCACTGATCATCATTTGACATTCCATAGAACATGATTGACATTTCATAGATTGTCAAATTTAAGTATAGATAGATTTTTGCCCAAACTTTATCTTGACATTGACATGAATGTCCTTATATTTTAAAATCCAAATGGATAGTTGAAGGGTATTTAATTTTACATCTTTAGGGATGTCCAAGAATTTTTTTTAGATAATTCTTTTAAGATTTTTGAAGGTGCCCTATCTTGAAAGAAAAAGACCCTTCAAAAAATTTGTACTGAACCATTTTCCTAAAAAACTACCCTTCAAGAAAATTGTCTTGGATAGATTTGTTGAATAAAGGTACCCTTTAGAAGAAGTGAATAGGACACTTGATTTGAACAATTCTTTTAGATAAATGTTTGAAAGAATTCTACCTTATTCTTTTTCTTTGAGATAAAAGCTTCAAAAGAAATCTATTTTTGAGAAAAAGTCTTAGACAATTTTATTGAAGTAATTATGTCCTTAGCATGGCACTAAAACTGTATGGAAATGGTTCTTTGAATTTATCAAAGTAACCTTTGGAAACATTGAAGTGGACCATTTTTCAAGAAACATATCCTTTAAAATTTCTACACTAGATCACTTCCCCGTGAAAAGTACACTTTGGGGAAATTATTTGGGACACTTGATCAAGAAAGTTCCCTTTGGTAATTTTTCAAAGGTCCACTTCTTGAAAAGATATCCTTTAGGATTTTTTAAAGGGTCCACCTCCTCAAATAATGATCCTTCTAGAAAAGTGTATAGGACAATTTTCTAGAAAAAGTACCCTTCAGGATTGCTATTTTGGACCAACTTCTCCGAAAGATATCCTTCATAATTTTTGCTTGGACACTCTTCAAAGAAATGAATATTGGGGAATTTTTTTTGGATAAAATGTATGAAACAATTCCTGACACTTCAAACAAAAATACTAAAACAAAAGCCCTAAAATAATTCCAACACTTAGTCAAATACGTTGGGACAAAACTCCTGAAAGAACTAAGACTTATATATTTGTTGTGGGCTTTGTGTGGAACACTTATTTCAAAGGAATTTTGAATGCTACACTTGGCAAAAAGTTGAAAAAGGTGTACTCTAGGCTTATTGTCTATACATGTTTCCACAATTGTTCAACACCATCAAAACCTTTTTGGATCCCTCTACTTTGCCATCTTGGACCCCCTTTCTAAGACTTTGATCTATTGCTTCATCATATCATACAATAACTTTTTATGTGGGCCAAAAATTGTCCAATAGTAACCATGAGATTAATGATGGATTAAGACTTAAGGACATTAGGTTTACCCCTTTTTAGGTCTAGGACTAAAAAGTGGTCAACATTTTTGGTGAATTAGTTGGCTTGATGAGCCTGTTGTTCAGGGAACTCAAAATTCTTGAAATTGCTCTTGATGACTTAGAAAATGGAACTTTGACCTTAATATTGAAGAATTTTAAACTCAAGGAGACATAAACAAGCAAAAAATAAGATATAAGAAAAGATAACACACAATAATGAACAACAAGATTAAGCAGCAAACACTAAGCATGTGTAGGAGCACTTAGAGGGGAAAGACAAATATTAATTGCTTATATACAAGAAGAACATGATGAAGAATAATAACATAACTTGAGGAACATCCCATTGACAAGGATGGGGAGTTCCTCACCATTAAATATAGATATTTAAAATTCATTACTTTCTTTGTAGCTGGTGATGATATAAGGCCCACTCCAAAGGTTGTCAAACATAGAGTGTTTCCCTAGATTTGTACGGTCTTCATCCCACTTGAGCACTATATATCCTTATTGGAATGTCCTGTATGAAGCTATTTTATCAAATGAATTATTTACTTGGTGTTGATTATACCACATGAAATTCATGGCACTATCTCTTATGTCCTCTAACTATCTTATCTCATTCATTCTGACTTGCATTGCATAATCTTCTAAGAGCTCAAGTTGATGAACAAGCTCTAAGGCTAGTAGTTCAAGGCAAATAGGTAGTGTTTCCTCTCTAAGATAAACAAGGAGGTATGGAGAGTATCTATTATACCAATTAGGTGTGACTTGATCTTCACATAAGGAAGTTCTTAACCTTGTATGCCATTCTCTTTGACTATCTTCCATGGTCCTCTTGATGATCCTTATCAAGTTATTATTTATGGAATATTCTATCCCATTTCCCTATGGGTAAAATTTTGAGGAAACATTGAGGTAGATTCCATGTCTAAGATCTCAATCACATACCTTAACACTGCTAAAGGCCAAGGTATTATGAGATATGATTGTTGAAGATACACCAAACCTGGTCATAAGATTGTCATAGAACTCTAAGACTGAGTTCTCATTAGCCTCCTTATGTGCATCTACTTCCACCTACCTTTTGAAGTAGTTAGTGGCTATCATGACCCATTTATGCCTAAAAATAGAAGGGGGATAGATCATGCCTATGAAGTCTAAGCCCCACTGCATGAAAGGCTGCTCAACTTGAATGGGTTACAAGGGAAGGGCAACTAACCTTTGTTTATCGATGAACATGGCACACTTTGAACACTTCATAACCTAAGCATGTGAGTCTATAAATAAGGCATGCCAAAAATATACTACTATAATGATCTTAGAGGATATGGTATTGGTAGAAAAGTGCCCAATAGCAAGCCTATCATGAAACTACTCAAGTAGTTTATCAACTTGGCTTGATTCAACACACTTTAAAATCATACCTCCTATATCCTTCTTGAAAATCACTCCATCCATAAATAAATAAGGTACGTTTAGCAGAATAAAATGCCTTATTTTGGTCCTATCTAAGCTCATATGACATTGGCCTATTTGGAGGATATTGACCACATCATTGCTCCAACTAAGAGGGGTTATGTTTGCAACTACCTGCTAGCTATCATGAACTACCAACACTATGTATTTATCTTCTCTAACTTCTAATGCAAGATGTTCACATAGGCCTCTAACTTTGATTATATTAGTAAGTATTACCTCAATTCCATATTCCATACACTTTGTCACCCACCCAACTCTCTTCGCACTTAAATCTATGTAAAGTATAAATTCTTTGATGCTTGGGTGCACTACCATCACTATGAATTTATTTTTAGACACCATATGCCTAAAATTATTTAACCCTATCATAATAATAAGAAAATTATTCTCCACAAAAGTGTACATTTATTTATACCCTTCCACGTCTTGAGTAAATAATGCAATAGGTTGTTTTATCCCTTCATGATTCTGCTGCATGACCATAACAAAAATTAGATCTAATATGGAAAATGGATACAAGAAAAAATATTTGATAAAGTTAGGGTTAAGGAGTGTGGTGGTTTGAGAGATGGTATATTTGATGGCCTCAAATATTTATATTCCTTCCTTTATCCATGTAACTCTTTTTGATTCTTAATCATATTAGTAAGAGGCTTTACTAACTCTGTAAAACCTGAAATAAGCCTCCTTATTAAGTTGATCTTTCCCAAGAAGCTCTACAAATATTTATTATGATTGGGAAGGTGTAAGGATAATATTAATTAAATAATATTAGGGTCTATGGAGAGGCCATAATTTGACACTAGATGCCTTAGTAATCTACCCTCATGAACAACAAAGATGCATTTCTTAGGGTTTAAAAAAACTCTAAATTATTTGTACCTATCAAAGACTAACCTCAAGTGTGTCATGTGATCTATAGGGTCCTTTGAAAACATATTTATTTCATCAATATAGATGAGTATCATCTCATTAATTATCCCTTAAAACTCAACATCCATTGCCCTTTATAAAGTTACCCCTGTATTGGACAGTCCAAAGGGCATCTTCATGTATGCATAGGTACCCCACTTTGTTATGAAGTCATTAATATGTATATATTCCTCCCTAAACAATATCTAATTGTATATAAAATATACATAAATAAAATAAAACCTTTGAGACCTTTCAGCCTTCTAAAGGATCTGATCCATAGATGGTAGTGGATAATGGTCTCTCAAAGACACCTTGTTAAGGTCTTTAAAATCAACACATAGGCATATTTCTCCATTCTTCTTCCTCACAGGAACAAGGTTTTCAACCCATGAGGAATGATTAATGGGTAATATTATCTTATATTCAATTAGTTTATACAATTCCCTTGTCATGAGATCTTCAACATTAAGGTTGACTGGTCTTTGCTTCTACCTTACTAGTTTTGCATTTTCCTCTAACTCTATGGTGTGTTAGGATAACTTAGGGTAAAATCCTTTTAGATCATGGTATTACCATGAAAAAACATATAAATATTAATGACATAAGGCTATGAATCCAACTCTCTCTTCCTTGGTGTTGATTTTTCCCAACTTAAGCAACTTGCCCTTAAAAATGGCTATCTTCTCATAATTTTCTTCTTTAGTTTATATACTCACCTTATCCTTCCTCACCTAGTCATATTTATTGAATATGATCTCAAATTTAACCAATCCCTTATGCAATTTTTATTTCTTATTTGGATAAATTGATCATCAAACTGATGCTATAGTCTACCTTGATTCTTATGATAGAATTTTGCCTCATGCATGAGAAAACAAACAATCTGATCATCATTATTAAAGACCTTCCAAATCACCTCATTATTAGGTATAAATTTCCTACATACAAACTTGTTTTTTAACTATCCTTGACTACCTTTTATTCCATCATAAATGTCATTGTGTACCAATAGCTGTAAGTCTATCTATATGATGGTTGGATTCCCTTAGTATAGAATAGATGTTAAATTCTAGTTAGTCCTCTAAGAGATACCAAAATTAATGATTGTAGGCATTCAAAAGATGATGGGATTATAGGCCTCTAGAAGATGATTCTTTACTACACTAACACTTCTCACCTACTATAACACTAGCTCACTATCACCTTTCACTTACAAAAGTTTGATTCCTCTTCTCCTTGCCCATTGTAGCCCATGTATGAGGGTTTCATATTCTATAGTGTTTGAAGTAAAACTAAATTTAAACCTTAAAAAAAATAGTACCTCTGATTATAAGGGGAAACAAGCATCACTCCATCCCCACTCTCATTCTTTGACCTTGATCCATTAAAGAATAAGGTCCATATGCCTTCATACTATTGATTTGGGTTTGTAAGGATAAGTAAAATAACTCCTTATTCATACATGAATTATACACCCAGACCTACCTACTCAATGATCTTTTAGGGGTCAAAACCATGGTTCTCAAATTCCCATTCATCAAGGAGTAGATCTAATATGCCTTCAAGATGATCTTTGGGCTCTTGCTCACTGATATTCTTAGCTTCATATAGGGTAGTGAAGTTTACATTATATAGGTTGGGCATATACGGTTCTAAGTGAACCTAGAAATAGGTTTAGACCTAATAGTGACCCTTGTCCCATACCTAGTCCCAAAGACCATATATTACCAATTAGATGAAAGGTATCCCCCAATATTTGTAGTGAAATCCCTAGATAGGCATAGGGCAATATATGAAGGGAGATCAACTACCATGACATCTTGTGAGATAGTATAATTGGGGCAGGATAATATTAAAATCTTGAGATATTTTAGGACACCAAATATCATTGTGGGAGACCCATATAATTACAAAACTCCCTTTTCATTAGGTTTATATTTGATCTCTAAATTATTAGCTATGGCTTTTAACATGACTGAAGTAGAAGCACCATTATCTATCATGCATTTATGGATAAGATATTCTCTTATTATGACTAATAAGTATAATGTAGGTGGATTAACTACCTGAAGAGCTTAGATTTCATTAGGTTTACTATTATTAACATAAATTTCACTCACCTTATTAGCTTACTTGTTCATAGAGAAAGCTTGGAGAACTCTTGTTCAAGAACTCTTAGGCTGCATATTAGGAGTAATAGTATCTATTATATCTTGTGTAACTTTTGGAATGAAGGGACTCTTCTACTACTACCCATGTGTTTGTGGAGTCTGCTATGTTGTAGGTGATTTATGGACTACACCTTGAGTGATGGGCTCTTGAGATACTTGGGTTTATGTGGGAGTGGCCTTAGACTACCCCAAACTATCTTCCACCATCCTTGTCTTATTCCTTGTGTGGGTTGTAGCTAAATTATCAAACTTGGGCACTTTTTGCCCCAAAATTGCTGCCACTTACTCAAAAGAGTGTTCACCTTCTTAAAAGTTTGAAAAGGTGGTATCAATAGCTTCCTTACTCACATTCCATCCTTGTTGACTTGGGACTTCAACTAGGGTCATGACAGGCATGTCTCCATGAGGCATTTAAGGACCTTCTTAGTGTTGTGGAAGAGGCATGTTGTTAGGTGCTTAGAAAGTAGGAACTTGATGTATATAAGAATTATGCCATACTTACCCACTTGTATCCATTACCATCTCAACTAATTATCCCCATAAAGGATACAATTTTCCCTCTTGTGCATAGTTATTATGTGTTAGCACTAATGTCTTTAAACTGCTAGCAATATTAGGGTTATAACTGTTATAAGGTTTGGCCTATGTGATTTTCCCTAGGCCTTGTTGGTTAGGCTAGTAAGGAGGCCTATTGTATGTATAAGATGGATAAGGATCCTAATAAGGGGATTGATAAGGTTTATAGGAATCATGCTACCTCTCTAAGGAAACCAATTTATTGTTTTGAGATTTAAGTAACCCTTAAATCTTACAAAGCCTATCTAACTTGGCTACCATCAGATTGGTCTTGATTTTTTGGAGCTAGAAATGGAGCAATGGTGGGGGTAGTGGGCTGAATCTCTCAAAATAGGGGTGTGAGGGGCCTAGGAGTTATCTTTTCTACTTGAATCAAGTAATTTTTTGCTCTTATAGAGATCTCATATGTTTCTAGTAATGTGGTTCCCCCCATGGACTATATCATTATAACAACATTAGAATTCAAATCCCTTAAATATTATAGGAAGGTATAATTAGGTGTAGGTTTGATTACATGAATTCAATCCCAAATTTTTTGAAATCCATAATTAAAATGAACCATGGATTCTTGGGGTGCCCTCTTGATTGAGGTGAATTGCTCAACTAATGAAATATGATCAATTCTATCTTTGAAATGCTTATATAAACACTCACCAAATTCATCCCATGTGTTTATGGAGGTAGGAGTGAGACCCTTATACCATTGAAGATATTTACCCCTTAAGGAGGTTGCCAAGAGTCTCATCGATACATTTTATTGGGTGATGTTGTGTACTGAGCATATGTTGGCTATATCAGCTGTGTGTTCCATAGGGGTGGTGGAGTTTTCCATTATAAATTAGGGTAGGATTTTAAAGGAAGCAACTATAAAATCATAAAATTGGTTAAGGTTTAAAGGGATACCACCATTAAAGGGTACACATGCTTGCATTCTAGGTTTGGCCATTGGGAGTAAAGGACTTACAATAGATTGTGTGGGAATAATTAGTAGAATTTGGGGAATTGGGAGGTGTAGTATTATGGTTAAACCTAGGGAATTTCTTTGTTCTTAAAATATCTAATGATAACTCAAAAAAATTAATATGGTTACCTTTTGAAGATGATCCAGTGGACATATTTTATATGAAACTACCTTCCAATATGCCATTGATTATCTTTAGCCTTCTAAACATCTTCCAACATTGTATAAGCATGTCAAAGTAGGTCCCAAGGTACTTTATAACTAGTCCCATTGGGCATGCTATAATTGTTAGCAACCTAGGTTACACCCTTTTTGAGGAAGAATATTCATATCCACCTCAAACTTAGACTAATATTAGATTAACCTATGGGTTGTGGGCTACCTAAAATATAAGTCAAACCTCTAGTTTTGATGGGGATATCTCCCTTGATTTTTTTAATTTCATCCACTCTCTAAGACCTAATCCTATTGGGATGAAAAGATAAAAGGGGTGAAAGCTTGTGAAATAATCCTATACTAAAGTGGTGATACACCAATGATTGAGTATCCACTCTTAATTTGTCCCTCAAACACACTAATGAACCTGATGAAGACTAAAACTAATCAAACCTCTTAATGGGATTCTAAGCATGAATATTTCATGTGAAGGTTAAGTGATATTTGTGTAACTTAAAGGATAAGGACCTAGGTCTACATAAGACAGTATAGCTCATGACACCTCAATAACACCTCTACCTATAAACACTTCACACAAGTATTTAAATTACCTTTCCCATAGTGTATGACTCTTGACTAGGCTTTGTACCCCATCCTTCACTCAAAAAATTACAAACTTACAATTTATGGAGGTGTCCATATAACCTTCATATAATCAAGTTCCATGTTCATGGGCTCCTCTAAGTTGGTAACATGATCCAAGTGTTAGTGAAGTGATTCCTACGTGTATAAATACATATTACACTAAAAATTTCTAGTTGAGTCCCTATTAGGGTTTAAGGGGGGTTTTAGAATGCTTGGGGGTCTTAGTGATATTTCATAGAGACTAGGGATTGAATCTCTAAACTAATTATATAAAATGAATGACAAGAAACCTCCCCACATTCCATAAATTTTTTGGATCCCCATGCACAACATCCATATTGTGGTGTGCATTTTAAGATGCTCTTTGGGTGAGAAACATGCTTATTGAATAGCTCATGTTTATTTATAGGATAAATGACCAACTATAGGGACTTAATTTGGGATCCAAATTAGCCAAAAGGCTTCCAAACATAGTGATGAATTTCCCTAATAAGGTTAGAGGCATCCTTGCTTCCCAAATTGCTCTTTTCTCCACCTTTGGTGACACAGTCATAGTGGAGGTTATAGACTAGTCTATCTGTAGACTTAGATCTTAAACTTTGGTCCAAACCTTGGGGTTTTGAGGCATTATTTCATTAATTACAACCTGAATACTACCCCAAAGATCATATTGAAAAAGAAAATTTGGTTTGATCAAGCCTCTTGATCCCTAATGAGTGCATACATCTATCATTTTTAACACCTATGCCTACTTATAATAGAACCAATCATGGAGGTCCCTAAAAATGGCTACTATATGGCTCATTTTGATGCTTTAGGACTCATTTTCACTCATTAAATTCATTATGTACATAAACGCTCCCATCTCCTTGATTTTAGGCTCAATCTAACCTTCAAAAGCATATTTTGAATAGTTTGACTCTTATACATGCCAATCAGTGAGTCATTATGATGCTCAAAAGACTTGAGGATACATTAAAGGTCATTTCAAAGTTAAACTACTTCATATGGATGGGGTTTGAGGCTAAATTCCACCACCAGGTCACTTTTGGGGTTTATGTAAGATTTGAGATGTTCACCATATTAATGATGGTTCATAGTGTAAATATGTCCAAAATGGAAATAATGACCATGAACTTATAGTGCATTGACCTCCTCATTTTTCATTAATATCTTGAGGTCCTGTATAAAGGGTGTATGGAGATAGGAGCATTAGAAGGTGGAATTTTAGTTGTTTACATGCCAATTTTGATAGGTTATTTCATTAAGGATCATTCATAAAGGTTATCCACCAATACCAACCTATCCTTCATGAATATTTTTTCCATAGGGAGAATTAAAATTCCCTAAGAGATTTGGCCCTGAGCATCTTTATGATGAAGTGTGTGAACACTTTAAGTTGAGCTTTGAGTTGACTGTGTTGAGGTTGAATGGCTCGAACAAGGTTTTGAAGACACTCTGATCCTTTTATCACTTCTTCCCACTTGAAAATTTCTTAGAAATTTATAACACATCTTTCCACCCTTTTATGGCCATCAAATTTTTTAGAAGGATCTTATGGGGCTCTTCAAGATGACAACAAGGTTTGAGATTAGGCTTAGGGTTTGTCTACATTATTCTATTCTCAATGACATATGATGTAAAAATTCATGTTAATCCTTTTTTAGGGTGTATGAGGACCTCATCCATCACTTAACATTTATCTAGTACTATTTGTGGACCCTAATATGCCTATAAACCGTCCAAGACATGGTTTTGCTCATCTAACCCTTAGAACTGAATGTCAAAGACATGGTTTGGTCTAAAATAAAATAGTGGGTATACCCAATGTTTATCTAGATTAAATAGAGATATGAGTGCCTTAAAATGGTAATTATGAACATTTTTACTAAATTTTAAGGCTTGGACATGTCTATAGAGGCCTCAAACAATCATCTTGCTCAGACTAGTAATGGGATGCCTACTGACTATATGGATAGGCATGAAAATACTGAGTATGGTCTTTATCATTTATTCATTGAGATGATTATGATAATGAGGTGTCCATAACATGTATCCTTGGTAAAGTCACTATAATTTTATGATTTTCAAATCTTCTTTCTTCTTGTATACACTCCCCTTCTCAAGCTTAGGGTTCATGTCTAAGTAGGCCTATGTGCCCTCAAGCCTATTTTGACACTCTATTGCCATTTAAATGGAGTGATCACTAGTATTTATTTGTATTATTTAGTATGAATCTTATCTTTCCATTGAATTAATGCTACTTCTTACTCTATACAAGATATACATATCTCAATTCACATCAAGGGAGTCATATGCATTCATTTTCTTACTTGATTATATATAGGGGTCTATGGGATGATTTTCTAAGGGAGTAGAGTGTTTTGAGCCTTATGGATCCTCTATTGATCTTCTCTCACATTCCACATAATCTTTTAGGGGCATTAACTCCACTGATCATACCATTTTTCATACCCATGAGTGGCTTCACATAATGTTCTTGGAGGCTCTACTATAGTAGGCCCAAGTGACTAGCTGTAAGTGGTGATTGGCTTCCTTAGTAGGGTTTATAATCCATATAGGTCCAACATTCCATGAATTCATTGTTTTTTAGGGTTTTAAGGGTTATTTGGGTCTGATCACATGATCTAAACTTGGAAGGAAGGGTGAATTAAGATGACTATGGGGTGGTATGGGTGTGAAACATGAACAACAAGGCTAAAACATAGTGTAAAGACAGTGAGAACAACATGAAATGGTAGAAGCATGAGTATGACATGAAAGGAGTTGGAAATACTTCCAATACAAATCAAATGAGTCTTGAAGACCCTCACACATATACCTAAACAAATATGCCACTTTGGAGGCAGAAATGAAGCATACATAGTCAAAAGATTCAACCTAAGAATCTTTGAGAAACCTTAATATTTACAAAAAAACCTTAATTTCTACTAAAACTAATTATGTGATTATAGATGCAAAGAGGGTGGTTTTTAGGTCTATGAGGCTACCATGGAGGTTGGAAAACTTTATCATAGGGATATGATGATGACATACTATGACACTAACACCTCCTTTCATGTTCTTGAGTTACATTTGAAGGCTCTGTAGATGCCATTAAACCACACATAGTGCTCACTACATAGTGGTCATCAAGTATGTATAATCCCCTTTTTGAATATCCTTTAATATGACAAGAGGATACTGAGAACATTAAATTTGAGAAATGAGGCATGGGAAATCTTGAATCACTCCACTTCTTCAACACAATAAACACCTTCTAATGAGGGCACTCAACCTATGATCATTAAATAGACCTACCTGTAGATTACACACTATGCTAGTCTTGAAGGTTTGTTGGTTCCATGATCTCACAAATGTGAGTAAATAATTAATAATTCCATGATAATTTCCTTCAGGACTTGAGGAAATAAGATCACTCACTAGTTTGACCAAACAAGCCAATAATCCATGAAAACCATCCTGTTCTATTTGGCTTTCATAGAAAAAGATGGTATATAGATTCCTTAAGCTCTTAAGTAATGTTCATAAAATTTAGGAGATAAATCTATAAAAAATGCTCTTGGATGAAAGTTGACTGAGTGTACTTCCATTAGATAAGATCTTTGATCTCCATTCTTTCTCCTCTATATGGTCTTGGCATAAACATAAGGAGTTTTATAACCTAAAAATGAGATTGAGGGGAAGGTAGGATGGTTTTGAGCTTCCTTTTCACTAAAACACTTTGATTTATCTTCCACTTTCCATTAATGATCTCACTTTGTAAATCCATGACTCCACATGAGCTATTTCATACTGTACAGATTTGTATCATCTGAGAAACCTATACAACCTAAAATTTGTTTATATTTCCTCTTGTTTCATATCAAAAGACATCATTATAAGGTGTTATACAAGGAAATTATGGGTCATGTGATATTTTGAAAAGTCACAAATTAGCATGTGTGGTGCCCATTAGGGAAGATTTAGGCATTAACCATGGTGTTAATGCACTCAAAGTGGAATGGATATATATAGTAATGGTATAATGAATCTTATAGAATATATTGAAGGCATGGAAGGTGGCATAGTGGTCCATCAATGTCAAATTAGGCCTCATTATGATAAAAGATATTGACTTTGGTACATACTCATGACCCTAAAAGGACATATGAAAAGGATATCATGATAATATCAATGAAGAGACCTTTATGGTCTACCAAAGGCCTCAAATGGACCCTAATACACTTAATGATGTTTTTGAGGGATTGAAAGTGAACATATCTTATGTGATTTAGTAGAAAAGAGGTATTCATGATCTTTCATTAAACTACCTTAATAATTCACCTTCACCATGGCATTTATCACCTGTTGGAGCCCCATCAAACTAATGAAGACCATTACACATGATCAAACATCATGAAAAAACCTGAATCAAGTTGAAAAGAAGGTATAAAGGCTCACAAGTAAAGTTATAACATAATAAGACAATGAACTAATGAATGACCCAAAATCATAAGGATGAGATGTAACCATGAGACTAATGATAGACAAGGACTTAAGGACATTAGGTTGGCCCCTTTTTAGGTCTGGGACTAGAAAGTGTTCAATATGAATTGGTGGTTATAAATTCAATAGGCTTACATGATTCAACAACAAAACCATAGGTAATTCCCTATATAGACTTAGTTTATAATTTATTTACAAAAGGCCAATTTTTTGGATTTTTTTTTGCATGGCCATCATAACAACACACTTGTGGCCTATGTTAGTGGGAATTATTTTGAGAATTAATATCAACTCCCTAACCTAGAGGCAACCTATAACTAAGCCCTAGTTGACCAATGGATGTTGACCAACAATTTTACCAATAATTTGTAGGAGTGGGCACATGACTTGAGCATATTCAAGGTCAAAGGACTCATCTCTACCATCCTAATTACCACCTTTAGGCCATGAATTAGGATTTATATGGCCTTGATAAATAGAATTTATGGTTTCTTAACTACAATATATGTCAATGAGGTTTATATTCCCCAACTAGACACCATCCTCACCTCCACCAAGGTCATTATCATTGTGGAAATCATCAATGCTAACTTGATTCACTAAGTTAGTAGTGTAGAGAACTGACCAAATGATAATTTTTACATGATTCTTATTTGGTGGATGCTATAACTAGAATGATCCACTCAACTTTCAAAGAACCCTAGGAAACCTCCCCTAAATATCTAAATAATAGAATTTGTGATGAGTTAAATGTCATCCACAACTATAGATTTAGGAAGAACATGACCAAGTTAATAGAGGCCTTATATCCAATAGTGTATTAGGATATTCATGATAAGAATACACCTAGATTATCTGATCATATCAGGACTCTTATAAATATTGGTAACTATTAACTCTACCTAAACTGCAAAATCATCAAAGTAGAGGGAACTAATGTCCTTCACATGTATGTTTCTTAGTTTATTCTAGATGAGGTGGATGAATAATAAATTCTAGCTCAATTGGCATATTCCATAGATGTAAATCTAAGAAGTGATAGACATGGAGCAGACCACCCAATGCTTGTTAACATTGGCCAAATATAATACACTAAATGGTATCATTTCTACCTAGTGGGTATGACTAGATGTCCTATGATTTTAAATAGGCACCCTAAATGTAGGGGGATATAATAAAAAGGGTCAGGAACCACCTAGATAAACATAAATCCAAGGTGAAAATTAACTATGGCCATATAGTGTATCCACATGATGAGGTGATCTTGGATTCATTGAATGATATAGAAGTTTAGGACATAATGAATAAGGTAAATACATCTATGGTGGTCTCTAGACATATTCAATACAATTTGAATACCCCTAAGGAGGATTCTTGAATAATTGAGAAAGAGTATTGGGACTAAAACCCCCTCTGGACCTCTCTCACAATTTGAAATTCAAGGACAGGATCAAGCTCAGTTATCTTGGCATGATTCTATGGGGAGTGAATAAAGAATCAATCAAGGACCTCCTCATCATCCCATTATGGTGATCATCATATCAATAAACCACCAACATCCACTCCTACTCACCTAGCTCCCACTACATCAAGTACTATGAGCATAACTCAACCTGGTGGGCTATTTTCTATTATGCATTTCCCTCTAATAATAGTATCCCAATAGGTAATCCTCCAATATTCTCTCCCCATAATTTTTAGCCTACCTACTTCCCTATTTCTACCTCCATCAACCATAGTTACCATTACCTCATCACTACCCACTACCCCTCCAATTTCACTTGTTGTTGCTTCACCTCCATCAACAACATCTACTACTCCCACTGAGCCACCTCTTGTGTACCAAATAAAGGTGAGCGCACCTTCTATTTCTTCTCAGGGAACTCCAACAAAGGGAGCCTCCAAGGATAAGTCATGAGGAGAAAATGATAGAATAAAAGGCTCTAGGGAAGAAAAACCAATTAAAATATCAGATAATAGTGAATATGATAAAGAAGTGTTTGTATAGGGAGAGTGGTTCACTAAAGAATAATGAGAAGACAAGATGGAAACCTCCTTATTAGTGACCATTGGTGAGACCACAAAGAGTGACCTAGAGTATGAATTGTTGCTAGAGGAAGCTCAATCTAGGGACACTATGATTTTCAAGACAAATTGAAGCTCCATTTAATTATTTCAAGACTAAGGTGGAGACAATGGAAATGAAGTGGTATCAAAACCTCCATCTTAAACATAAGGGAAATAAATGGGTATATCTCTAACCTCACCACCTCCCAACACATAAATGGCATCAACAACAAGAACTACCCAGATTACTACTACATAAGGGGTGAGTACACAAGCTTCTCATTCTTCATTTATTGTAATAATTGCTTTTATCCTAGTTAGTCTTGTAGAAACTATTCCTCATGTTTTGTATTCTTTGGCCCAAAAAAATAAGGTCCAAGAAATTATGGGATATTTTTAAAAATACCAACTCCCACCCCCATAATTCATGTTTTGGCACCCCCAACCAAAATTTAAAATGACCTATTGGGGTTGCCTATACATCTATAACTAATTATTTACAAAACTTTCTCAATACCCCTCCTACCTATTCATTTTTTTCTATCTCAAGCCCTCAATCCTCAGGACTTAATAAACAAGATCAATTTGAGAATTTAGTCTCCTCCACCATTTTTGCTTTCATATTCACTCTCACCTAGCCCTCTACCTAATTGGACTTTCTAATTGGCTAGGCATCCCAAGCAGATTCCACCACCAGTACATCAACAAAGGGGTCAGAGAAGGGAAATTTAATAGTTGATTCACTGGCTCCCAAGAAGGTCACTAGATAGAGAAGAGCCATTCCTCTTTTCCTTTAGCTAGGAACATATTATCCTAAGCCCATGCTTCCCCTAGGTAGTCTCCCTCTTCTACCCCCATGGCCAAACATAACCTTCACAATAACTAGTTTCCCTAAATATACCTGAGTGGATCCAAAAGATATAATGAGCATAGGTAAATAGACAAGACTTGGTCATTGTAGAGTAGCCCATAGTCAAGTTTAATTTTGATAAGGAAATTAAGACTACAATAAATATAATGAGAAAAACTATAATGGATAAAGGATAACAAGTGGAGTTGGAACAAAGAGAATATGTGTTCCAACTAACTTAAAAACATAAAAATCTCCACTTTGACTTAGGAAATCATAGGGAGGATCCCTATACTTTTGTAAACTCTTTATGAGGAGTAATAAAAGAGATGGTTCAAGGATATGATAAATATATGGAGGACTTATAAGAAGGCAACCCCATTTAGCCTCCAAGAGACCTCATAATCAGTGTGTAGGGAATAACCCATAAGTTATATGACATCCTCCAATTAGTAAGAGATGAAAAGAAGGAATCCTATCCTAAATGGGGTAATTCCTTTTCCCTTTTATAATACATGAATATGGTGGATAATCCTTATTTTTTGGACTGAGCAACCATGGATAAGGCCTACCATCACTTGAATTTGATAACTTCCCCAGAGGCTGCATGGGCTCAAAACTATGTGTTTTCCAAGAGAGACAACTTGATTGAATGTAATTAAGAGATGAAAAATTTAGTGTGGTAACTCACTAAATATTAGGGGAAAGCAATCACCATTATAGGGGAAATGAGAGTTGATTGTGTGATTAACTAGAGTGGAAAATTGGTCTTTAGGACCTATTGTAGGCATTAGCTTGTACCCTTAGAGAGGTTTCTTCAAGATCTTTCCAACTAAGATACATAATGAGAACAACCTTAGGTTGTGGGTATCCTATGGTGTGGTTGAACCTCTAAATAAGGTTGGATTCCTCTTGGTATATCACATAAAATAATGAATCTTTTTGAAAAAGGGATAGAGAGGGGGTATAGGGTAACTAAGAGAGATAAATGGGTGATGCACCAAATTTTTATTGACATTCACATAAGCATGAAATAAACACTGATGTAGCATAAGGTAATTATAGCTTACATAACCTCACAATCTAGCTATTTTGCATAAGTATTTCATAAACTAGGCTCACCAAATAATGAATGAAGTAAAGAGGAATTATAAGATTCACACCAAGCATCCATTAATGGTGTAAATAGATCAAGTTAAGACCTAAAAATAACTTGAAAAAACCTAAAAATAGGTAATAAAGAAGGACAATAGACATGAAAGAACACTACTTCATAAGGCCATCATGCACAATCTTGCTAAACATAATTCAGAGGCAAGAGATAGGTAAAAATTATCTTTATTTCTTTAAGAGGTATTTCATACAAATTTTTGATAGGTATTCACCATGTTAAATGAGAATTGTTTTTCTTCACTAGATCAATCTAAGCTTTATAACACATAGGAACATCTTTATGCCAGGGTGGAGAGTGCATGTTGGGTGCTGAGTTGGAGCTGTAGTTGATAGCTTCATCACCTTGGTCTTTTTGTGTTATGGTTTAAACATATAATTATTTAAATATATCCCTTGAAAATTAAGGGATAGTTACACATTTGCTAGCTAGTGAAAAATATATGATAATGGCAATCATACCAAGTGATTATTTTCCTTTAGGCTTACTGTAGGTGATCGATCACTTATGAGAGGATGATAAAAACTAAGCTTATCTTGATTTTTGAATAAGTATCTTGATATTAATTCCATGATCATCTTCTTACCATACTCCACCAATATCCTACTAACTATATAGTGATTGTCGGAACTTACTATAGGCCACCATGGAATGAAAAACCAATTTCTTTATTGGCTTTCTATGGACACCTCACTCCTCAATGTATCCATCTCATTAAATTTAGTAGGAATCCATGGTTATATATTTCAAAGCATTATAAAATCCAAGAACTCATTGTACATGTGAATCCATTTTTAATAACAATGAATGTAGTCATGAAATAACATTGCAAGCTCAAAAAAATGTCCTATAGGCTCTAAATCTTCAAACTAGGGGTCTTAATTATTTTGTTCTCATTTTCATACATTTACATGATCAGTTCCACAAAATATTTTGAACTGATGTGTTTACCCATATGGCCTCTCATTTCCATACTTTTGCTTGTTTAATTAAATATGATCATCATCATTTTGGACATGTGTTTTCATCTCATGCCCCCTAGATCTTTGATAAAATTTGCTCTTTGATCCCCTCGAGGGTTTCCTAGGCTTGAATTTCAAAGTTTATCTTTGATCTATGATCTACACTTGAGATGGAAAAACTTGGAAGTCATGCATCTTTAATATACCCCATTATTAGTCTCCATCTAGTTAACGCACTTATGCCATGTGGTGGCCCTATGTGTAATCTGGGCTCACTAACTTTTTGAACTTGCTCCACACTATTGATCTACTTCTTCATGGTTGAACACACATTTTAAATATTTGATTTTATAGATAAAATGTACACTATTGATCTTAATTTTACATGATTGAAAGTAGTCCATCGATTTGATCAAGAGTTCACCATGATCGAGACACTTGGCACCATTACATTTGTTCTTAGGATCATTGATCTTTGATTATAGGATTGATTGCATGCCATTGATCTAGACTGATTTATTGAATTTAATATCACTCATGTGTCATTAATTTTCTAATTTGATTGAGTGAGATTCTTACACTTGGCATCCTTGTATTCAAATTGAAACTTGATGATTTTTAATTCAAACAATTATTTCTTGTGGCCTTATTTTGGCATTTATTGGCATGTCCCACACTACTAGATCATTTTTGAAAGCTTATATCTTGAGATAAAAAAGACATCAAGACACTAAACTTGAATGGGATGTTCATGGCATGAAATACATTATTTTCATGTAATTATTTAACCTTGGTTGACTTCCCAAGTACAATTAAAAAATACATAACCAAATTGACTTGTTCATTCCTGTATGATGTACTATGATGATCTAGTTCCTCAAAATCACCAAATTCACATGTTAATCCTGGTTAAAGTGTTTCAAAAGATTGTAATTAATATATGATAGGATCAAAAAGTCTATTTTTTCCTTATACCATAAGATCAATCTCCTAACCAGAACTCTACTTAGATTCTCACCTCAAATCTAGGGAAAATTTTCTTATGTAAGCCAATTTTGGCCAACATTTCTAGTGACTCAATTGGGAAGCATGCCTATTATGCTTGAGAACTAGATTAGTTACCTTTTTTGATCCATTGGGCATATGGGGGTACAAGTCTTTCCTTCCCAACTGATTGTGAAGATGATACAAGGTTGTCCCTTATGAAAGCCTCCTGTTGAAGCAAAAAGGACAAAAAGAATAAAACAAAACTCTATGCCCAAGGCACTTATGGAAAGGGAACACACAAATAAAAATATGTGCACCAGGAATTTAGAGGAAAACATAAAAAATACTCTAATATATATATATATATATATATATATATATATATATATATATATATATATATAAGATTACATATTACAAGTGTCTTCCTCTTGGGTCAAATGGGAAACATTTAACACCATTCACTTGTAATGGACAAGGATGAAAAATAACTTGCTTTTGAGAGCTCATGCTAGGTGAGATAATATGCCTAAATTTTGACTCTTCTAGCTTGCTCTCTAAAGGGTAGAGTGGGACAAACATGTCTACAATGTAGATATACTGGTCTAAGTCTTCAAAGCTTGCTTCATTTTGGACTATAAGAGCACTTAAAATCTGCTCTCTTGATGGATATTTTGAAATAAGAGAGCATTCTAACATATTTGTGTCTACAAATTTGGAACTCAATACCCCATTGGGATTACACTTTATCTTGGTAGCCACTCAATCAATTTATTATCTTGGGAGTGAAGGTTGGGTGTCTAAGTTTTTACAAAAGGACTCTAGATCATCCCAAAAAGAAATTTATTCTCATTCACTAAGCATAATTCCATCCTTAATACCATTCTTGTTATGCTCACCTTGAAATAATCCACATGTAATCTCATCGACCCATCGAAGGTTCAAAATGTCATATTTTTATGGTTCTTGATTTGATCATTTTCCTTCATTCTTGAAGACATTAGTACTACCTTCAATGTATAATTCATCTTGAGACTGGTCAACTTCTATAACCTGATTTATAAGTTCATTTTCATGCTGTGGAAGAGGAATAAGTTGGTTTAGAGCCTCTACCTAGTCCATGAAGTCATGGTATAACTATTTCCATACTTCATCATAATCCTCTTTCTATTTTATTTCCTTATCTTGCTCATTTATGACCTCTTTAACATGATCAACTAACTGATTGACTATTGAAACCATATCATTCTCTACACCTTTCTCATCTTCATCTTCAACCATACAAATGGAAGCTCTTAAAACAAATAAAAATCTCTTTTTCTCTCAACTATAACCTGAGTACACATTTATTCAAGTATGAAGGAATCAGTACTACCTTCAATTAACTTTACCTCTTGTGATTGGTCAACCTATACAAACTCATTTTGGTCTTCCATTCCTTCATTCATAATAGCATCTTGAGGGCTTATTTTTGGCTCTATCATTGCCAACCCATCTAGCCTCTCTTCTCCAACATGATTAGCTAACTGATTGACCCTTTTAAGATCTAATTAATTAGTGTTAAATTTATGCCAAGAAGGCTAGTCTAAACCTAAATTTTCCTCCTTTGAATGAAGTGGGATTCCTATCATGATCTCTTCATCATATAAAATTGTATTTTCTTCTTTTGGCTCACCTATGATTACAATCTCCTCCTTTATTGTTTGTAAAATAAGTTATTTCTCTAAGAGAGAGATGGTGGGGGGGATGAAGAATTTTACCTTGCTTGTATCTTAAGAGAGTGTCTTTCCAACTAGGGACTTTGAGTCTCTTTTAGGTGGTTCTTGGGGAAAGGAAGAAGAGTCTCGAAACTCTTTTAGAGAAAGCTCATTAAGTTGAGTTATGGTTTCTTGATTCACTTCTTGAATAACTAACTCTTCCTCCTCTAAGAATGCTTCTTGGAATACCTCAACTAACACCCATTCCTTCTTTTCTATGCCTTTTTGAGCTGATTTCCATGATGGAAGTGTGTAAGATGCATCCACCTTCTCCTCTCCTTGAATTGGTATAGAGGAGGGTGGTTTCATGAGAGAGGGAATGACATATTTGGGGTTATTGGCATAGGAATAGATACATGATGGGATGGATTCATGATCCTAAGTGGGATTGGAAGTAAGGGTAGGAGAAGGTAAATTGATTGGTTTAGTTTTGACATAGTCATCCTCCCAATGAGTCAACATCTCCTCTATTGAGAGTATCCATTATTTTACTTGGTTCTTCTCAAAATATGGATAATCTCCCTCCTCAATGGATTCCCACACACTCCAAAACTTATGAAAGAAGCTCCTTATCCCCTCCATGACATGAATGGGGAATTCTTGTCCAATTCCAACTTCTTTATTTATTTTCATGATTGTTCTCCCTTGGTCTAGTATTGCTTATCTAATTTTTAACAAGGATGGACCCTAACAAGGTTGAATAGGGGGCTCATTCAAAACTCTTAGAGGATGAGATTGAGGCTCTTGGAGGAGAGATGACACATAGGAATAATTACATTAAGTCTATTGATATTCATAAGATATCAACACATCCTCTAAGGTTTGTACTATGATTCTTAACCATACCTTATTCTCCCACTCACAAACTGGCCATTGTTCATCCTCACAAATTGACCATATATTCTTGACCAAATGAAGGAATATCCTTGCTTCTTATATAAAATCAATAGGGATGACTGAATAAATTTATAAACCCCTACCAATCTCCCTTATCAACTCAATATAATCTACTAATGCTTGCTTGAATCCTGAGAAAAATGTAATAGGATAAACATAGTCTTTACAAGGGGAATTACAGGACTGATTTGAATGCAAATGAGGTTGATCTTGGTCACACATAGGGATAGGAGGAGGGAAGAGGACATGATAGGTTTGATATGTTATTTAAGGGCCACTTGGGGGGAATACATAAAAAATATTAACTTGATAAGTGTGATGCAGAGGTAAAGAGTAATCATATTGATCAAAAGATGGTTGATTATACATAATAGATAACAATTATTAGGTACTTTGGATTATTATAACAACTAATGAATACTTAAAGTCACCATTTATGTTTTTACACATACCTCTAAAGGTTGATTAGATGAAGAGAACACCAAAAATCTTCACTTAGAGAATAACATGGTCCCACTAGGCATGTCATAAACTATTATAGGCATTAATTTTCACCTTGTAAGAGGTTTCTTCAATATCTCTCCATCTAAGATACACAATGGGAAGAAAATCAAACTATGGGTATCCTATGGTGAGGTTGAACCTCTAGAGAAGGCTGACTCCCTCTTGGTATATCACCTAAACTAATGAATCTTCTTAGAAAAGGGATAGAGAGGGGGTATAGGGTAACTAAGAGATATAAATGAGTGATGAACCAAATTCTTATTGACACTCACATAAGCATGAAATAAACACTGATGTAGCATAAGGTAATTCCAACTCACACAACCTAACAATCTAGCTAATTTGCATAAGTATTTCATAAATTAGGCTCACCAAATAATCAATGAAGCAAAGAAGAATTATAAGATTCACACCAAGCATCCATTAATGGTAGAAATATCTCAATTTCAGACCTAAAACTAACTTGAAAACACCTAAAAATAGGAAATAAAGGATAACAGACATGGAAAAACACTTCTTCACAAGGTCATCATGCACAATCTTGCTAAACATAATTCAGAGGCAAGAGATAGGTAAAAATTATTTTTATTGCTTCAAGAGGTCTTCAATACAAATTTTTGATAGGTCTTCACCATGTCAAATGAGAATCATTTTTATTCATTGGATCGAGCTAAGCTTAATAACACATAGGAGCATCTTTATCCTAGGGTGGAGAATGTGTCGAGTGCTGACCTAGAGCCCTAGTTGATTATTTTATTGGCTCCAACACCTTAGTCCATTTGTGATGTGGTTATCATGTACAATTATTTAAATATATCCCCTAAAAAATGGGTGATAGTTATACACTTTCTAGCTGGTAAAAAAGATACAATAATGGCAATCATACCAAGTGATTATTTTCCTTTAGGCCTATTGTAAGTTATCGATCACTTATGAGAGGATGATCAAAACTAAGCATATATTTATTTTTGAAAAAAGATCTTGATATCAATTCCATGATCATCTTCTTACCACACTCCACCAATATCCTATTGACTATATAGTGCTTGTTGGAACTTACTATAGGTCTCCATAGAATGGAAAACTAATTCCTTCATTGGTTTTCTATGGACACCTCTCTCCTTGATGTATCCATCTCATTCAAATTAGAAAGAAACCATGGTTATATAGGTCAAAGCATTATAGAATTCAAGAACTCATTGTACATGTGGATCCCTTTTAAATAATAATGAATATAATCATGAAATAACATTGTAACCTTAGAAAATATGTCCTATAGGATCTAAATATTCAAACCAGAGGTCTTAACTATTTTGATCTCATGTTCATACATTTACATGCTTGGGCCCATAAAATATTTTGACTTGATGTGTCCATCCATGTGGCCTCTCATTTCCACACTACTACTTATTTAATTAAAATATGATTGTCATCTATTTAGACACGTGTCTTCATCTCATGTTCTTTGGATATTTGATTGAATTCATTCCATCGATCCCATTGGGGGTCTCCTAGGCTTAAATTTCAATGCCAACCATTGATCTATCATCTACAATCGATATGATGATACTTGGTAGTCATGCATGTCTTTTATGGAACTTGTTATCAGTCTCTATCTAGAAAATATGCTTATATCATGTGGTGGCCCTATGTGTAATCTAGGCTCATTGAATTTTGACCTTGCTTCACACCATTGATATGCTTCTACATGGTTGAATGTGTACCATATATATTTGATTTACAAAATCAAATGCACACCATTGATCTTCCTTTTGAATAATTGAATGCAATCCATCAATTTGCTTAGGATTTCACCATAATCGAGACACTTGGCACCATTATGTTCATTCTCAGGATCCTCTGACCTTTTGAACTCATTCTCACCATTGATATTTGATTATAGGATTGAATGCATACTGTTGATATAGATTGAATTATTAACTTCACTATCACCTATGTGCCATTGATCTACTTATTTGATCGAGAGAGATTTTGACACTTGGAAACCCTACATTCAAATTGAGACTTATTGAAGATTTTTGAATCCAAACATTTATTTCTTATGGCCTTATTTTGATGTTTTCTAGCACATCCCATACTACTAGATCATTTTTGAAGGCTTATAGCTTGAGATAGAAAAGACATCAAGACACCAAACTTGTAGGGGATGTTCATGGCTTGAAATACATCAATTTCATGTAATTATTCAACCTTGGTTGACTTCAAAATTACACTTATAAATACACAACCAAATTGACTTGTTCATTCTTGCATGATGTGCTATGATGATATGGTTCCTTAAAATCACCAAATTCACACTTTATTATTTCTTAAAGTGTTTCAAAATATTTTAAGCAACATGTGATAGGATCATGAAGTCTATCTACTCCTTCTACCATAGGATCATTCTCTCAACTAGAACTTTGCTTAAGTTTTCACCTCAGATATAGGCAAAAGTTTCTTATGTAGGCCAATTTTTGGCCAACAAGACCATCTTTGAGGATCTCTTATGGACAAATAAAAATAATTGTAGAGCAGAGGTCGAGGGTATAATATATAATACTAATGAAAACCTACAATAATTGATAAATATTTCTAGAAGTAGGGTCCTAAGTACAAAGACTCTTTATATGGATATCGAGGTTGGATTGAATTCATAGAAAAAAGTAATAGATAAGCTTGCCAGCTCTTCAAGAGACCCCTATTGGACTTCAAGATGAAAGATAATGATTTTTAGGTAATATATTCTCTCTAATCATAAATTCAAGTGATTAAGTAGGCTTCTCAAGCCATGTCACTCCCACTAGCCATCTCAACTACACCAACATCTTCAATATTTAGGCCCATCATTACAACAAATTTGATGGCAAAAACCACCAGAGTACAAGTGTTTACCACTAAAATTGATTCATCATAAGAGGAATGATGTTAGTTAGTGGTATTAGAGTTTTATTGGTAAATTGTTTTGTCTATTGGTGGCATCTTTTTCCAAGTGTCCTTTATGTCCTCCTTTAGGATATATTTTCTAAAATAGATGTAAACTTTGAGAACAACTTGAGTGATGAGGCACCCCCATCCCAAGCATATATATACATGTATATCCTATATTGTAAACGGAGGAGAAATTTTGACATATCGATATAGATAATAAATCCTTTAGCTTATTTTGTAAGTCTATGTTGTATGCATGTCTCTTTTATTTCTGTGTTATATTGTTTATGCATTTTGATCTAAACAATAATTTAGTCTTTCTTGATATATGTAATAGTAGTTTTTAGTAGATTGTAATTAATTAATAAAGTTTTATAAATTTGAATGTGTAGTGTAAATTTATGTTGATAGATATTGTTTTTTTGGTAATAAGCTAGCTGAGTTACTCTTTGGAATTTGTATAGAGATACCATTTGGTACAACTTCCTAGATTGAGACATAACTAGTCAAAGATGATATTGGTATTATATATAATCTTGAAGTTAATAAATTTTATAATAGTATTGATAACAAATAATATTTATTTAAAAACTTGAAGCTACCTAAATCATATCTCTTAGACCTTTTCACTATGTTTTTAGCTTTGTGTGCTAAAATAGTAGTCTATGAGCATTAGTTCTTTGACATTTATCCTTGTCCTAAACTTGGTTGGAAAGAATTCATGTTACCTATTTATAGATCCCATTTTATACCTTACCTTACCATATATTTTCATTTTCTTTGAGTCCTATCCAATTTAGAGTAAATCCATCATCACCCCATTTCATTCATATATAGCTAGGATCCACATCCATATCCAAACCAACTAGTTTAGTAGTTGCATTTCTCACCGCTATTCTACTATTGGTCATTGAAAGACCTAGAGTGAAGTTATCCTTCACAAAGATCTTAAAAACTTAGAGTCTACCTCATATGTGTTTTTTATGTGTGTGTAAAACTTAGATCAACACTTACACTTCTCTATTTTTAGTAAGTTTACATATACACTAGTTCAAAATCAGTGAATGTTATCATTATTATTTTATCATTCTAATTTTAAAAAAATAGTGTTGTCATTTAGGGTTTTAAAATAAATCCCAAATTTGATAAAACACATGCATCAAGTAATTATCAAAATTATGTCAAAGATGTGAAAATTCTCAATGATCAAAACCAATGGGTGAAATAAGGAATTTGATTGGTACCAATAAAATTCAATGTCTACTAAGAGGCACAAAAAATGATCTATTTAATTAATATTCATCTAAATTTTAGTATAATAATTGACCATTCAAGATTTGAACTAAGACTAGATGTTAAAATTACTCATGTTATTTCAATATCACTAGGGTCATTGATTGATGGTCTCCTAGACATGAATGAGATATATGTGCATCAAATAAAACTATTGTAGTAAATAATATAGCATAGAGTGGAGGTTATGTAACATTATAATTTTGTGAAAAGGAATTTATAGACTCATGTTAATAGTTTGTACATGAGGAATTCAGAACATGGGATTGCAAGTTCCCAAGGATGAATTGGGATCCATGTATTATAAAGATGGTCATTTTGAGAGAGCTAAAGTAGTTGAGCTTAAAATTTATTGAGGGAAAGTAATTTTCAGAATGGTGGTCTGTCATGTCCCCTTTTTAGAATTAAACCAATCATAATACTCATAACTTATTCCTTATTACCCGTAGGCTAAGGGATAAAGTTGCATAAATAATTTAATAATAATGTTTTAAGTTCTTCTAAGTCACTTTATTTCATAACATGGAAAATGACACTTATGTATGATTATTAAGAAGGCCAAAAGTAATTATCATTAAGTGGATGAAAAGTGATATTTTATTGATAATATTTTAAAATAATTAGGGTGGAATTGAAAAAGAGAACTTATAAAAGGAGAAGTGGGGTTAAAAGAGTCATTCATTATTCATATATGACAATCAAACCCTAATCTAGAGCTTGAGTCATATATTCAATATTTTCATCTGAGGATGAAAACGCTCTAATATACATGTGTGGAGCATGCAAACCCTTTAACCCATTGAGTTGATTCCATCCAATAATCATAATTAATCATACAAATTAGGATTGAATTTCACTTTTACTGTGATTGAGGATTAACATCATTTTCTAACCCTTATGAGGGTTTAAAATAATTTTCATACTATTATGTTGGGGTTTAGGTGGATTTTTGTTGTTCTTGAATCTATTAATAGATGTTGTTTCATTTATTGGGCTATCATACACCTACGTGGCTATTTAGAGGGTGTTTACCCCATATCTATGCTTGGTATCAATCTGAATTGAGGATGGTTGTACAACCTCCTTGTGCCCACCATAGACATTCCAACTAGCGTCATACTCCAAAATGGACTGTTTTACATCTACAACATCATATTTAATCTTACCTACCAATTGGGGACTATTTTACCTTGTTTCTAAGCTATTAGAAATTGATTAGTATTTATTGTTGAGTTTATTCATTTTTGTGGGATTTTTGTAGTAAGGTTTTTTTGTAATCAATTTTGAATTTAAAATAATCTACTTGAATAAATATTATAATTTGTTTATAATCAGAGTTAGAGTTTTGGTTTACATGTTGTTTAGGTTTTATTTCAGCATGATTAAATTTAAAAAATTACAAAATAATTCAGAATAGAGAAAAATCATAAAAATGACATTATAGAATTTAAATTCATAAATTACATTATTTTAGAATAGCTTGTTCCACTTTTATTAGGCTAGTATCCCTTAACCCTAAAACACCAAAAAAAGGTTAAACACCTTAACCTTAAAACGCCAAAAAATGGTTAAACACCATGACCCATACCATGCACTACTAACATTAATATACTAATTTTAAATTTTTATTACTATGAGCTTCATTGACATAATTGTATAGGTATTACCTCATATGTTACATCCAAAATTAAAATTTATTCAAAATCTTACTCTGCTAACATACTTTTCACATATGCTACATTGTTCAATGATTAAATCTTACTACATATGTTGCAAGTTAAATTTTATTTTGAGATGAGTCACTTTTATGATCAATTCCCTCACCTAAAAGAGGGGGGAATTTTAGTGAGCTTATCATACATTAGATAATACTTTTCAAGATTAAAATCATATTTAGCACAAAATATAGTTTTAAAAGTTGTAAAATATTTTAAAATTCAGTCATTGGCATAAGTCATGGGGGCATATGATATGCATATACACTCATATTTTAGGATCAAAGTAGAAATTCACATAGTTTTTTAAAATAAAATTTATAATGAGCATATACATATAATTTCAAATTTTATAATTATAATGGGGGCATGATACATATTCATGACACCAATTCAATTCTATTTTAATATCTAGAGATATGGTAGGAGCATGGGTGTACTCTATTATCTTTTGACCATTCATTTAAGAACAAAGTTATAATTGAATCTATAATCCATCTGTACTGGTTGATTTCATCTAGGTGCACAATACATAACTAACCTCTAGCATTATGTGTGTGAATCTATTTTTGAATATCAACACATTTTACATCTTGGGGTTATAAAGACCAATATAATTACATTTTAGTGTCCCTCAATGGTGTTAAAGCTATTTTACAAGTGGAAATTAAATTTAGGGTTTGATCACCCCAATGTTTTACCAATGGTTTAACTAAAGAACAATATTCTCTAAGTGATTCATGAGAGACACTAATTCACCAATGCTTTAAGGAAACATCATCTCCAAGAAAACTCACAAAAACAACATTGGTTTTCACATATACAAGGTTTATTCTTACATTGATCTTATTTCAAATTCATTTATTTTAAAACTTAAAGTTCAAGCAAATTTCATATTCAAACATTTTCAAATTAAAAGTTTCTAGTAGATTTCAAATTCAAGATTTTTCAAATTTTAGTTTTCAAAAAAATAAATTAACTATTTCATGTTTTACAAAGTTTGACAAAGAGTACAATGCCTTGAATTATTGAAGTACTAGCTCAAAGATAAATTGTGTTTTACACGATAAGGTATTTATTTCTTTAAATCTAGTAAATTCATTTTTAGACTAAAGGGGGGGAATGTGGTAACCTAAATTTGATCATGAATACTTGATCATGTTAGTTTTACTATTGTTTATCCTTAATTAACTTGTGCACTTAATTAGTACCTATTTTTACACTTCACCCTTTATTAAGCACATGTGAAGACTTATTTATATTTTAAATAATCATTTTTCACATATAAAAATGTTTTGATTACTAAAAATGATTGTAAGAATTTGTATGGACAAACCCAAATCCAAAGATTAACACTTATCCCTAGGGGAAAACAATGTCTAATAAGAATAAAAGTGGGAGGCATTCATGTCCCTATATGACATTATTTTCCCTTAGGGATATGTGCTAATATTTGGTTATGAATGATAAGGTATTTGTGTATGGTTGTCACATGATTCTAACAGACTCACTATTATAGGCTTTAAGATAACATAGGATTCCTTATTTTGAGGAGATCTAAATGTCTATTTATTTGTACATATTCCTATTATATAGTCAATGAAAATTCTTTACATGACTTCTACATTGATCTTGTCCCAAAATTATCATTTGGTACTAGAGTAGATTGAATATTACACCATAAAAGTCTTATACTATATAAATAGCCAGTGTATGAAGACATTGTAAAACTAAGTTATTAGTTTATTCACATTGTCCTAATATTTATGGGTAAGTGTTGAGGTATGTGTGATCATAGTTTTAGAGGAAGCATATACTACTCCTTTCATCATTATTTTCCATGCAACTAGTGTAGTATGTACATGATCTATGTATGCATCAAAATTTATGTTGCCATATGCACTTTGGTATTGATCTGAATTCTTTGATTCAAAATTTCATAGTCAATTCATGTTGCCAATCTCGGCCTATCTATGTCACATTCATACACTTTACTATTGAAATCCATTACATTGTATTCCATAAGAAACTATATTCATTAAATTTGTAATGGATAATAATTGTGTTGATTTACTATCGAGTTACATATTTTTATTCTTCCCACTTTAGACTCAGTCATGACATAATATGAGTTCTCCATATCAAAATCTTCATCACACAAAATCATTACTAGATCAATGGTTGTTCAAGGGCATGTGCATTTTTGGCATTCAAGCTACTCTAAATAGATCTGTGCGGCCATATATGAGATGTTTTGTGTGTCGACTTTGTTTCCAAGCAAGTTATCTATAGAATTTTATCCACAGGTTCATTTTGTGGAATAATTAAGCTTTTAATCCTTCATAAAATGGTCTAGATTTAGGTTTTGTTATTTCATTAGTCATTTGGTTTAATCAGTTAATTTATAGTTAGTGTTTCCATGGTCAATAAGATCATTAAGGTTTTAGCCTATACTTATTAGTAATTAAGTCTAGTAAATCCAAATTTTAATTGGATATCATAAATAGTCTATATTAAATTCAAAAGTGGTCTTTTTTATTGGTTTTTTGGGTCATCAAGAATATTATTTATGAGTGTCACTGAGTTTAGTGTTAGGTGTGTCAAGTAAATTTATTATTTTAATGTTTTTAGGTTTAGTCAATTCTAAGGTCATCTGTACATGAAAAATTATCAAAATAGTTATTTTGGGTCCATAGTCAAATTATCGTCAAAATTGTAAAAATAAAAAATTGTCTCCATTATACGGATGCATTATTAGGGTAACCAAGATCCTGTATCATTATTTTGGTAAATTCTTAAAAAATGGATGTTCTATTGGAAAAATATTCTGTCTCAATTTTCACACCTAAAAGGTGAAAATCTAAATGCAATTGATGAATAAGAATTTATGGGGAATTGTTAGTGGAAAAGAAAAACCACATATAGATCAAAATAAGCTATTGGAATGGCAAAATAGAGATGAAAAAACAAAGGACATTATTGGTCTTTCCCTCTCAGACACTGAGCTACATTATTTAGACTTGGAAAAGACATCCATAAAAATTTGGGACAATCTAAATAAATCATTTGGGGAAAAAGCAGTAAATGCAAAGTTTTCACTAAAAATCAAATTATTTAGGTTCAAAATGGGTGATGGAGTTTCTATGTCAAGTCATATAAACAATCTAAGGTCTCTCATTAGACAACTAGAAGAAGTGAAAGATACAATAGAAGATGAAGATGCTAAAGCAACCTGTTAAATAGTTTGTCTTATAAATACAATAATGTAATTTTTACTCTTAGATAGATGCCATCTAAGACCCTAAAAGACATGATTTTATCTCTTCTAGCTAAATAAAAAAGAAAACGTGAATACATTGAAGAGGAAAGCTTAGCAATAGCAAAAAATCAGGCCAACTCATCAAGTAATAAGTATAAAAATTCAATAAAAAATCTTCTTTGTTATTATTGTAAGCATCTAGGACATCTTATTATGTATTACAAGAAATGAGCTCAAGATATCATAGATGATAAAGTGGAACAAAAACCTTTTGTTACTAAAGAGACTGATTGGGATGAATATCTTCCCTACACTAGTGGTGAATATTCCTCTCAACATAGTGATTAATACTATATCTTCTAAGTGTGTGTGTGTGTTTGAATAAGAATAGAAGTGCATTCATGTTCACATGTGTGGTGTGAAAACAATAAAACATTATATCTCTTCATTATGATAATAGTGTGAAGAATCATGTTTGATGTAGCAAGTATGTAAGAGGTGTGACTGAATGGTTGAAGTGTTTGTATGAATTGATTGATGGGTCCTAAGTCATAAAACTTGTATTCATATGAATAGGTTGATGGGATCCTATTCAAGTTATATGTAGTTCCTACAGTCTCTATCTCTATCATTTCCATGTGCAAGTCTCATGACTACATGCTATAATTCATTAGTGTGAATATTTGATGTATTTTCACACTAGGAGAGGGAGTGATAAAGTATTTCCATATGGTTGTTACATGATTCTAACAAACTCACTATTATAGGCTTTAAGATAACATAGGATTCTTTATTTTAAGGAGATCCAAATGCCTATTTATTTTTACATCTTCCTATTCTATAGTCAATGCAAATGCTTTACATGAATTTTATGTTAATCTTGTCCCAAACTTGTCAAGTTTGTCCATATAAATTATTAAGGGCATTTTTAATAAGAACATTTTTGTATGTGACAAATGATGGTTTAAAAAAAAAAGTCTTCACATGTACTTAGGATAGGGTGAAGTGGAAAAATAGGTACTAATGCATTGTAAAATTTAATTGAGGATAAAAAGGGTAAAACTAACATGATCAAGTATACATGATCGGATTTAGGATAATACTATTCCCCCCATTTACTCTAGAATTTAAATTGTTATATTAAAGGAAAGAAATACCTTAGTGTGTAAGACACACTTTTAATTTGAGTTAGTACTTCAATCATGTAAGGCACATGCATTCTTCTCCCTATGAGACATTGTTGTATTTTTTCCTACCAATAATCAAAAATTCAAATTAATCCCTCCTTTAGCTTATATTGCATGTTTTTAGGATTCCTAGCATGTGGTTACCCATTTTGGATTGTTATTTTACCCCTTTTGGATGGATATAAAGGAACACTCAATTCACTTATTATCCCACTTGGAAATTTCAATACAAAGGCACATTCACAATGTTACATACTAAACAAAATTTCCCTATTCTTCCTAATTTAGATTCTAAGCATATCAAATAGTCCTCAACCAAGTCACAAGCCTAATTTATTTATCCTTAATCAAATTAGACAAAGTATTAAATCAAAGTATAGATGCATTAATATATTCAAATTATGAAAATTGAATAAAGCACTCTAGGTGGGAGAACTACATGGGCTTGATTTGCCTTCTTAGAGTATTGGATACATAGGTAACTTTTAGCTACCATGGGGGTGATTATGGTTAGTGTAGATTAGTTACACTCTACCTTTTTATATTTGTAGGTCTTTTAATCATTACAATCCCTTCTAGGTTTCAACCATTTAAAAAAACTATTTGAAGGTATTTTGCACTCCCCCAAAGTTTAAATCAATGCATATAAACCTAAATTTAGCTATTGTAAATGACTGTGCCCTAATTTATGGTTTTATACAAAAAGAAATAATTGCCCAATAGTGACAATATTGGGATTCAATCCCATCCCTCTTTTTCATTCTTTTCCTTTTAAAATATTAGATCTAACTTTTAGGAATTTATAGATACAGTCATTATTTTCTTGTTTCCACTCTTTATCAGGCAATACAGTTAACCATCAGATAGTAATAGTTAAGTTTGTTTTTAATTTTGCATAGTTAGCCTTATTTAAATCATTCTAACTTGTCAAATTCAATTATATTCTTTCATTTTATTTTTCAAAATATTATCTATAACACTCTGATACATTCTATTTAGTTTTGTTAATTAGGCTTAATTCACATATTTAATCAAAATTTTGTTAAAACAATGGGTGACAGTCTCCTTAGGTCACCAACAAGTATGAATAAGTGACTTCCAAAATATTTTTTTTTATCCTAAAGGAATTCCTAACACAATCAAGTATTTATATTACTGAGCATTTTTTTAAGTTCATCTCATTAATGAGAATGTATTATATGTGTCTTATTTGTTCTTGAAAAACTGTGAATGCTTGTCCCTATAAAGCCTTCATTTATTGTATTAGAATATGGAGTATTTAATGTATAGTTTATGTGTTTATGTTAATTATTGTAACACTAATTAGAGAAATAAGCAAGGGATAGTTTCCTATGCTTCTAAGTCCATGTAGGGTACATTTGATGCTAGCAATTAAGTGGAAAATTCCCTATACCCATTGTGTTTAAATAATCATTTTTAGTGATGGAGATTTTTTTTAAAAGCATGATCTAAGATGATTTTGAAGGCAATTTTTTATTTATTAGACAAATAATTTTGTAATTGCTTCATAGAATACTCATATGATGGAATTTGGGTGCCAATATGCTTGAGTTCTATGAACTATGTAGTTGTTTCTTATAATTAGTATGCCACTTCATTATGTTTCTAATAATGGTTGTTTTTGAAGTTGTGTATTCCAAGCATGTCAAGATCAATTGTATGTATAATGCTAGTTGGGTGCATATGATAGAAATTTTCTCATTCTTGCATTTGTATTAATATTTTCACTTCTTCTCATGTGTCATTATCACAATTTTTTGTTTCTAAAATGTTTTTAACTTATACAAGTGCACATTTAATATGTCATGCATGGTAGGAAGTTTTGATTTCTTCAAAATGTGTGATAATTTATTTTTTACTTATACCATTTTCTTTTAAAATGTTTGAGATGGTTTAAATAATATAATCTCACTCAAATAAAACTATTTATATATGTTTAAGTTAATATAGAGAATAATAGAGTAATGTGGGAAGATGAGAATAATCAATTTATCTTTCCTTTATTTACACTAGTCCATTTTACTTTGACTATTAAAAGACCATGTTTTACCACTTCAATAAGTAGTAATGTTTCTATAAAATTGGTTTGATTTATATATGCATCAATAAGGGATGGTGTTGAGGTTTCATTTGATTCATTTCATGAGACACAATTGAAAATTTAATTACCAAAAGATAGTTAACAAATGTACAGATGCAGACTAATAGAGGGAGATTTTGTAGCATGTGCCATGTTTCTTGTGCATCTATGTCATGATAAATAGAAGTTTTTGTTAAGAACTTATTGTATGCAAGCACCAGAATATTTTAAATTTCCAAAGTATATAATGTTCTATTTAACATATAGTGATAGATTTCAGATTTTCTCTCTACTTTTGATGCATTATGTTTTATATACTTGAACATAATGTAAATTAAAACAACTAGTTAGTAGTTGACATTTATATTCCAAATAACAAGCATGATTGACTTGTGGATGTTTAATATATCATCATTTTGAGATGACATGTATGTTTTATGACCTTAAATGTTAATAAATATGGTTTCTATAATTTTTAATGGTCATTAGGCTTTAAATTTGGATCAAAGAGTAGTACCCTCTCTCTTTAAACACATATCTTCACTGCATTTGGTGTGGTGATTATTTTATCAAAATTTGGGGATTAATCAGGTGTTAATATAATTAGATAAATAACTAAGTAAAGTAGATGGATAGTCAAATAAACATTTACACTTGCATCTACTCACATAAGATATGAACAATTAGGTTTTGATCCAAAATTATAAGGAGTGAACACTTAATTATTTTCAAGAATTGTAGAAGTATAGGTGACTGTGTCCAAGTGTGAGGTTAACTAAGATGCCTTATGATATGATTGTATGACTCTTTTATTTGATCAAGATAAATCCACTAGATTTGGACTATCACACCCTACACCTTTGTCCTTATGGAGCATTGTTGTCTATTTAAACCCTGTAATAAAATTACAAATTGGTGATCTTTGTGAATTTGTCTATAGATGTGTTTCAACCTATCGAGATTTGTGATCATGCAATATAACTTGTAATTTTTCTTCACTTTCCTATAAAACCCCTAATAATGGCCTATACAAGAATAACCAATAGAAATAAAATATAAAAAGGGGGATTAGGTTAAAGGGGAATAGATGATTTATTCATAGAAACCACACTGTAATTGAGTGCTACCTACATATTTGAAAAGGGGGACCTTGGGATGATGTATTTCACCCTCTATTATGTGTGTATGACTAGATCATGTGCAAATGTGAATCTAAATTCCTTTCACTTAGGCCATAATCTAGGCCCAAACATGTGATATAGATGTATATTTTAAACATTAGATATAAATGTAGGTGTTGAGCTTGATGTAATGTGTTTTTATTATTGTACTCTTGTTAGATAGATAAGGGCTAGGTGTAAAATTCCTCTTAGGAACAATTAAATATAAGACTTCCAAATTTGAATTTTAAAACTCATCTACATGATAAACTAACTCATAAAAAAATACAACAGTCATAAAAAGAGACCTAAATGAAACATGTCTTGAAAAAGGAACCAAAAATTAAACTAGGACAATACTGCTCATTTCAAATAACCACACATAGAAAGATAGTCCAAATAAAGTGGTCTTGTCTAAAATTAGGAAGATAGTAAGATAAAAGAGAAATAAGGACCGTGAATCCATGTGACTCATACGATAGTTTTAAGGAAATAATAATATAATGAGAATATTAGTTTGAAAGATCTAAAAAATAAGAAGAAATTGGACTAAAATAAGGCATGCTAATAAAGTCTTAATTCGACATTAGGAACCTCTAGATACAAAAGCCATAAAATACACAATACTTGTGTTTGCTTGACAAAATTTGGGTGTTTAAATTCCTCCCATTGTATTCTAGTAATGAAATGAAATGAAAGCAATAGAGTAAAATAAATAAGGTGATAACTGAGCTTACTTATGTCACATATGTTTTTATTACAAGTGGATATGCCATAGGTTAAATGTTGATCAAACCATGTGGAGATAAGAATGATCTCTAATCTTGTTCTCTTCTTAGCCATATAATTGAACAAGACTTCAAGTGATTCTTGTGAATATGAACTCTAATGTGGAATCCATGTGCATACTTTGAGTAAAATCATTGTGATGTATAGATCGAAGCTAAGCTTGCCCCAACTCTTTTCTAGTTAGAGATGTGCCTAAAAGTCAAAATAATGTTTTACAACTCAATATAGAGGTGTTCACACTAGAATTCTTTAGAATAAATAGTTAAATATAATTCAAAATGTAAATTATTGAAATATGATCTAAGAGGTTAAATAAGGTAGACTAAAACAAATATAAAGATATATATAATTTACATAAGTTATAAATTATTAAAAATAGTAAATAGGGCTAGGGTTAGAGAATTATCCTTGTAAAATTGATTAATTCAGATTGTGTTAGATTTTTATAAGTTATGGCCAATATAAATAACCTATAAACATAAAAAAATTAGAAGATAGAGATACACTATATATTAGGAAAAGGTTAAAGAAGGTAGACAAGGTCACAATGCATTATTGTCTGCTACTACAACTTTGTCCAAATTAATTGTGCATTAGATCTAAAAATATGGGCTTGTTCCCCCCTTTTTTTAAGTGAATTCTTTTTGGGTGGAGCTCAATTTCATACACATAAGACCTGTATAATTGATTCCCTAGTTATGCACAAGCACATAAAAAAGATCAAATGAAAAATGGGGGAAATAGAGGATGTGGGAATGGTCGAGCTATCCTAAAAAAACCCTTATTGACTGAGTGCCACCTACATTAACTGAAGGCCTCAATTCAATGTAGTTATATCATTAGGGAAGATCATGTGAATACAACTAGAAAGATGTTATTATAATTATTGATAAATGATATCATTAACCTACAATGAAATAATGTTCGATTTGGCTAAGGGATATATTATTGTAATAGGATTTTAATAATAAACTATATGCACCTAAATCTGCTCACCTTGATAAATCTACTAATTCTACTAATTTAACCTATAACTATATTTCCTAACCAATTAAATAAAATCCTATTTCATATTCCCTACATCCCATAAACCTTATTATACCCTTGCAACTAATTAATCACCCTCTACTAACTAAGCCTACTTAATTATTAACCTACACATTAACCCACTTGCCAATTTAACAATATATTTTATTCACCAACCCATCTACCACTGTACTAAACTAGCTATTCCTACATCCTTACTCCCTAATGGAGATTATATATTTGGAGAATTTTATAATCTCCTCTAATTTGACCATTATCCTCTATAATCCTCTATTCTAGAGGTTTCCAAGGAATTAAAAATTCCTTTGAAATTCCCTGGTCACTAATCTCAATGGCTAAAAATTAAATTTAAGCCATTGATTTTCCCTCTCATGGATTATATAAATAGGCCAATATCTCCATGAAAACTAACTTAGATAACTTGAATCTAACTTTCATCTATAATCATCCTACTTGCATTATCCAAGCACTCATATAACCTTATCAAAACCATCATCAAGTCAAGAATCCATTGAAGCCATTAAAAAGCATAATCAAACAATCCAATAATCCACTTATTTTAAAATTAAATCAATTTATAAATATTGGAGGGGATCTATAAGAGGTAAAATTATGGTAAATGATCTTGTTATAAGCATATGATTATCTATTTATCCTCTCTATTTGATATTGTTTGCATTTTTGGTTTTTATTGCTAAAAATAGTAATATAGAGAGATTCCAAAATTCCTATTTCATTTTGGAAACCACAGTGGGAGTATACTCCATAAATATAACCTATTGATCTTGATGGAAGTGATTTAGAAGCTTTAAAGTATAACTAGATTAAAATCAAAGTTTGGATTTTGAAAAAATCATCACGTACAAGAGAGTTTTGGTTTTGCACTGGCATTCATAATATTGCAGTAGCAGTCTTGTATTAAGATAAATGATATTACATTAACATTATATTTTAACTGCTAATGGTTTTAGGTCTTGATAGGTTTCTCACTTTTGTGTAATATTTCTACTTGGAAAATAGTGATATTGCTCTGATAATCATGACATTACATGTGAAATTATAATTTTGTAGAGTTTCTGGGTTATCTTAATATCATTATTTTTCATATATTTCTAAAATTTTATGCAATCATTTTACTCCATTTGTATTGACTAGAAGTGGTTTTTATCTTCTATGTGCAGGGGAAAGTAGAATTGGCCAAGAATTTTATTGTTGGTGGCTGAAGTGCAATATTAGAACTCTAAGACTTGCATCTTTGACCTAGTAATTATGATATCACCATTACAAGTTACAGTATTATGAATTTCACTTAAACTGGTAAAATTTGTCTTATTAGTCTTTGATCTATAGGTGAAATTTACTAATTCTTTGTTTAGTGATCATATAATCTCCTTGATAAGTCAATATGAGTATTTTCAATCCAACTACTTTGAGTTTGACTATTTTGAGTCTATTTGGCTAATTGTGTGTCTAAAACGGTGCTTGTGAGATTGTTGTGTGCATGTTAATAGGTAAAAGAGGTATAAAGGAGATCATATAAAATAAAACTATATATCATTGACCTATTAAAACCCTTGATATAATATCACTAATCATGATATATGATTTTGCCTTGCTATCAGTGATATTATGTTGTCATTAGTGACATTATAGCTAGGTAGATTTAGGGTGTACTTTAGTTCTCTATTTTAAACTTTTAACTAATCTTCAGGATAAATTTGGTTATTGATCTATATATTCATTAAAATATCTCATCTAGATAGCCATTTAGTAAATATTTTGATAAATAGTCAAAATTTATAAAAAATATGCTATAGTTATCTGACAAAGTTTTCTTAGGTATTTTAAAAGTATCTAGGATAATAATATGACTATTTGCATCAATTAAAAAATCAAAGATTTTATAGTTTTTTACTTTATTGCAAAAATTCTAGTCTCAAAGTTGTGATATTTCCTTAATAGTTATGGTTTTTCACTAACAATCATTATTTTTTAGGTGCTTATTTATTGACTATCATGGTTAGCTATTTTCTATAATATCACAACTCACAATTTGTGTTTTTGCTTGATAGTCCTAATATTATAGTCTCTGGTTATGATTTTGCATCTAACTGATTGTGTAATTTTAGTTTTTTAGTGGTTTTACATTAATTCAAACTACTAACCCTTGTTGTACATGACCTCTCAAGATAAAGACATCCTATTTGTTCCCCTAATCCTTGTGTTTGTAGAAAGGGTGCCAAAAATTTATAATTTATTCTTTTTGTTTATATATATATATCATGTGTTGTGTGTTTTGATTTTGTATTTTTGTGATTCCTCACATATGTAATTAATTAGGGAAAATTAATCATGCTTGATTTATTATTAATCTATTGAGTCTAGGATAACACATGACATGAAATTCATTCCCATGTATGGGATTAGTCACTAAGGGTTTGTGTTACAGATTTCATCACCATGCATTCAATAAAATTTTGTGTTTTGAAGGAGAATAAATATCAAGGATAATTGTCATTAGGCCAAGTGATTAAACCCGTTCAATGCATCCATAAATGGGAAGAGTTAACTCTTTAAACCAAGCATTAGACAACACCCTATATGG